>PVLA01018520.1:0-14339 GCA_004027455.1 Hydrochoerus hydrochaeris
AACATTTTAAACTCACAAAAGCTTTTGCATACATTGTGACTAAAGTCCACATTCTGTGATTTGGCATTTCTAGGGTGGGATCTTGATGCCCTAAACAGAAAATTGAGTAGCATAACCAAGAGTAGGAGAAGGATCAATGACTGAAAAGCAAAAGACAAGATGCACTCCAAAGAATGGGGGACATCCAGTGAGAAGAAGTTGGGGCACTGAGAGGGTCTGGCATTGTTTCAAGTCTCAGTGCTTGGGAGAGAACTGAGAGTTTGGTCTGAGGTTACCTCCTGTCATCAGAAGTTTCACTCAGCCCCTTCATTGGGTAATGGAGCTTCTAACCTTTTATGGCCCTTAGAGGAGCTGCACTAGGATCCAAAGCCCACAGAGGGGTCAAATCTGAATATCAATGACACAGTATTTAGGGTCCAAATTAGTCGAGGTTTGAGGAAGACCATGTGCATATGACAAAGGTTTAAGTCACCTGTATTATGCAATGGCTATCCTGGTCCCTGGCTACTGTTTAACTCAGAAAGTGGATCCAATAGCAGAATCTGAACTCTAAGGCAAGGCCTTCATTCTTTCCCAGCCATTTCCTTGGTTTCCTTTTACCTCAGATCTAGCCCAGAAAGAGGGCTCTAAAGCAAGCAGACTTTCCTCTAACTAATCCAGCATTTTCCCTTAGCTATCTGCTGCCCAATGGCAGCCACTGCCTGATGACTGACACTTTTCTTACCTCTAGCCATATCTTGTGCAGTTTGTCTGTCTCGTTCCCATTTTTTATGTGTACTGCAGTGACTCTGTGATCATTTACACTTTAGAACTTTCATTGTTTTCATCTTTGTCTGGAATTTCCTTAATTTTTCCACAATTCACCTGGCAGAAATCATATATTATAAGATCTCAGTAAATGTTGATGTGAGAGAGAAACAGGTTGAGGGACACTTGCAGAGGAGGAGCACTCCTAATACAGCCACTGAGATACAATCATCGCTTTTCATAGAACCAATCATAAAAGTGCTATTTTGGACCAACCTGAAATTTGTTATTTGTAATCCTTCATTTGAATTTGGTTCTGTTTATATTACCAATCAGAAGCTGTTTCAATCAGAAGATGTTGTATCTAAACCTTCATTTTCATGTAAGAGCAGTTTACACACAATGTGATGCCAAGTGTGTGTTTGATAGGAAGGCTTTCCCAATGCCTGGACTGCATGAAAAACTAATGAACCAGCCATGCTAAGATATTTTAAATACTGATTTCAGGACTGAAATGGACAGATGAACTATTGGCTGATTTTTAAAGAAAAAAATAAGACTATTCAAAATGGAGAGACACTGATCAGAAACATTTACATCAGAAGAAGCTTGAATATGACTTTGGTTGTAACAATTCTTAATAAAACAATTCAGAGATCACTTACAGAGGTCAGAATCAAAGCACTAAAACAGTATTTTTAGGACAGTTTGTCAATTAAGGAGGTGAAAATGGAAAAGATAATGCATAATACTTTATATAAGTTAGTATTGAGATAGTTTTGGTACTTCCGTAGTTTTTATTTTACCTGGTACTGTCTCTTATAGAAGATGAACCATATGTAAAATTGACCTGAATTTGCATTTAGGTACTGTAATCATTCACCAAGAAAATTTATCTAACTGCCACGGCATGCCACACAAAAATATTATTGAAAAAAAGATTATGTAAGATAAAAAAGGAACTTTGACCTTTCTTATAATACAAGTGATTAAATCATTCTATAATAAATAAAAATCTTAACCAATATTTTATTATTACTGCTCAAGACACATGTGAACTATCTACAAAGTGCTTTCTTCCTTCATTTGAAATATCAATTGTAAAGCACAAGTAGCTTCATTTAATTTGTGCCACAATGAATGGGAAGCATGGATTACTCCAGTAATTCTAGGTCAATTAATTACTGAATCTTATAAAGTTTGAGACTCTGTGTGTGTATGTGTTCAATAAGCATGTGAATGTTTTAATAGAATTCAGGTGGTCACTTGTAATACTGAGTCTGTTTTATTCAAAAATTTTCACATGTGACTTCTTATTTTATATTTTATCATATTCTTGACAAATTCTCAAGAAATATAATAAAAATTTTTATAACTCACAGAAAAATGAACAGGTACACATTATCTAATCCATTTCATATAAATCATAGTCTGTAGTGGCTTCATTGGCACCAAACTCCATATAGTTGAGGCTCAAGAATGTCTTGAACACGTTTTGAAGGCTGAGCCTCAGATCCAGCTTTTGAGCCTTGGTTCTGAGTTTTGAAGTTCATGGTTAGTTCCTCTGTGTAAGAAGCCTACTGATTTTTAACACTAAGACCAGTCATTGTCAAGTCAGGAAAAGGAGTTATTAAGAGTTTTATGTAAAACATTTTTAATATGTGACATTTTAAAAATTCAGCATGAATACTTGAATAAGCAAAAAAAAAAATGTACGGAAGAAACAGGACAAATCTGCCACTGATTAAGCTATGGTACTCTGAAGGAGTATGGAGAACTGGAAACATGTCCTGCTATCTGCTGCTATTGAGGAAGACGGTCACTGATGGGAAATGCTGATGGTAATGAGGGTCCATTCTTCTACTTTAGGCTTGTAATTTTCTTCTAGTCCCTCTGTCATTAGAGAACCAGATAGCATTGGAGAAATGTGGTTTGCAGAATCTCGGCTTAGTGCCACATAGCAGAATATTAAATGATGTGTTTTTTTTCCTATTGCCAACCGTGTCTCTTCAGTATTGAAATTTTTTTTTGGTACCAGGGATTGAACTCATGACTTCACGCTTGCCAGGCAGGCACTTATGCCACTGAGCTAAATCCCTAGCCCCAGTATTGAAATTAACCACATTCAATAAGCCAAATAATATTATATAGTTGTGTTATACTATATGATTTTCACAGATTTCAATTTTAGAGATAATAATCTAGTACTGTCTCTAAACAAATTTAAAACTTTACTCTTATAAATCTGTTTTATGTAAGTCTAATATTTTACATGTAAGCTCATGTAACTGTTTATTATAATATAAGCAAAAAGTTATGCTTATAAAATTTATTATTTTAAAGAAAATAGGTCTTTCTTTAAACTCATGTAAATAAATCAAACATTCCTTGACATCTCAGTGCTCCTGTAAAACCCTATCTTCATGAGACTCTTAATTTCATATAAGGATTAGAGATACAGTCTTTGTTAATTGCTCTGATTTGAAAGAAAAATAAAACTTCCTTATTTCATAGAAAGGACCAAATGATTAGAGCCTAGACACGGTCTCTAGGAAAAGTTGAAGATGCTAGGAAGACTAAGTGCTAGATGACTGTCTTTCTGGGTAATCTACATGTCCAAAATGATGTAATCTGGAATTCAGAGATGTGTTTAGGTCTAATACTGTTGAGACACATAAGCCTATTAAGATTACTATGAACGATTTTATTCACACACTGAAGGGCTAGAGGCAGGAAGAGATTCCTTTAGAAAGATAAGAGATTAGCTGCCTTCTTCCCTTTTAGCAGGAGGGAAAGATGATTTTTCCTCTTAACTCTCCTCTGGGGTGTCCAGCTACTCACTTTTCTCACTCTTATGACAGGACTAAAGGGTAAATTTAGGGAAGAGGGCAACATTATGTACCAGCTATCATGAAGCATTGCATAAGAAATGTTTCTGACTTAGAATACCTTAAATTCAAATGCAGAATAAAATTAATAAAGATGAATGTTAATAACCCAGTAATGTGATACTTCATATAATGCTTTCATTACCCAATTTAATTATTTAATAAAGGTAGATCCTTGTATTCATTTACTCACAATTACAATTTAACCATAAAATCATATAGATAAAAGGAACAATGTCTGTGATTTTCCATTTCTTCTTTTGAAATTATTTAATGTGATCCTTCCACCTAAGGATCACATTGGCTAATTTCATATTAGAATAAAAAACAATAGTGATTTCAATTATTATTGCAATTTCATAGTTAAGAATAAAATTACTATTGCTGATTTCTTCATTTTTCCTCTAGTAAGAAATTATTCATGAGTTAGCTGTCTAGTTGTTTTAAACACTTGAAGAAGATGTGTAATTTAGAAAGTTTGACAAAAGGGAGGTTGATATATAAAGGGGGATGGATTGGATGGATTTGCAATGGTATTATCAGTGAATATAGGTCTGAGATATGTTTCAAATTACAGTAAATTTTTGAGGGTCTAATTTTTAAAATGTTCAAGTCATTTTCTCCTTTCAGTAAGTATTACTTAAGCTTCCACAATATTTTAGGATATATGCAAGGTACTGAACACAGAGTGGTGAACAAAATAGACAAGAAAAAAATACATGCTATATAGCAGTACCTTTAAAAGTTTTGGGAGAAGAAAATAAAATAATGTAGTATCCCATACCTCTAAAGAGGTAATATATGTAGAAGCCCCTGAAGGAAAGGAGGGAATATCTGAAATGATTCTCTGGAAAGCAAACATACAGGTAGAGGCAGCAGCATTCAGAAATGCCCTGAGAACTTTACCTATCTGAGAATGCAGTGACACTTTTTGGATTTATTTCTCATTTCCCTATATTTTACAAGCTGACTCTTCCACCTCAACTCCTCTCTTTAGAAACTCTTTCTCAAGACCATTTGGTGAACAGATGGATGAATGCAATGACTTAGGAATCTGAGTACATACAGCTAACCAGCCTGGGTAGAGAAATGTGAATGTGACTGAGAAATTGACATAGGACTAATTCCCATATTACATTTTACAAGTTAGCAGTGAAGGTGACTAAACCCCAGGAAGTATGACTCATAAGATTCAGTGGTGACTCAGTACAAACTGGTCCAGGAATTTCCAAATATGGGTTATAGATTTCTGATTCTCAAAATCAACACCTCTCCAGTGTAGCTACCTTTTGAGAATTCCTAGTTTACCCTCAAAGGATAGGAGTACAGGAAGATATGAGATATAAAGCAAATTGTATTCAGTTACTTTAAAAAATTTTCTTTAACATTAAAGAAATTTATTGGTATTCTATTTAGACTAGAATTTAATAAATTATTAAATAACTGAAAATAACTTAAAATTTAAATAATTTAGTACATAATGAACCCAGGAAGACTCCCCAAGTCATACAAGCAAACCCAAGATTCAGCTTACATAAGTGAGATACATGCACAACAGTATTCATGGTTGATGTGAAAATGATGGACCAGAATGTCCAGGTGAACATTAGCTCACTCACACACACAGAGCACAAGTATGACCATGCAGTGAAGGTGTCCTGTAATAGTTTTCATTGTTACTTTATTTATTGTAATGGTTAATTTAACTGGAAAGTTTCTCTTCTTCCCAAAATTTTCTTTTTCCTTTGTCAAGGGCACAATCTTTGTTAAGCCATTTCTCAGTATCGCTAACTTCCAACTATCATCTCTAAATAAAGTTGGTAAATGCTTGTGAAACTAAAAGTTTGTTGCTGTGGTTGGTAAATAAGATGCTTTTTGGGAATTAACCCTTCTCCCAGTTTTCATTTCTTTGCACACAAAATAAGAGCTTCAGTCCTCAAGGAAATGTGAGGTATTTTGTGATTTTTTTTCAAACTCATATTCATTTCTTAGTGAAGAAAGGTAATGATAAATCATAGGCTTGGAGTAGGAAAAACAGTCGTGTGTAAGAGTAAGTCGAGCTGTCTCCCTCGCTGCCTACTTTCTTGTTCCTTTACATGACTGACCATGGTTCTTGTTTGTGGTTGTTGTTATTTGCTTCTTTTTTTCTCTTTTCTTGAAGCTTCTACAATATTAATGGATAAATCAGGCCAATTTTGCTCTGGAAAATTTAGTTATTGTGCATAGTATGGCCAAGAATTAAACCATAAGTCAACAGAGGGAACAAAAAATTAATTCACTATTAATGGAACACATGTAAGGTAGATTTTTCAGTCCTGATTTACCAACAGTTAAGCTTCTTTGTTTCTCTTCATAAAATGTGTGTGTTTATTTTTAGCGAGTTGATTCAGAATCTGTGATAAAAGAATGTGATTATCTTCATATATCCACAATTTTGTGTATAGGTAACATTTCCATTTTCATTGATGAATGTTTTAGGCATATTCTGTGTAGTACAGTAGTATTAACTGTGACAACAACAGCAACAGTAGAAGTCATAAATACTTTGCAGGTGTAATTTCATTTAATTTTAATTATAATTCCATGTGATTTTGCACATGGAAATCAAAGTTAATTTCAACTACTGCTCTTACTTAGACATGTGTCACTCAGTGACTCATGCAATGCTTTGTCCCCAGGTGTTGGGCTGTTGTGAAGTAGAAGAGCTCTAAGGAGCTGGGGCTTAGGAGAAGAGCCAGCCCCTGTAGGGATCCCTTTGAAGGAGATATTGAGCTGTAAAATGCTCAGTATCATTGCCTACATACTGAAGAAGTCACTGTGAATGTAATTATATCTGGGACATCACTGAGATTGGGTTATGGAAAGAAGGAAATTTGACTTTTTTTATGGTACAGAGGATTGAACCCAGGGCCTTTTCTGTAAGCTACTTTGGTAAACCTTTCTTAATCTTTTTTGAGATAGGTTTTTATCTTTATTTTTTTGAGATAAGTTTTTATCTTTATCTTTATTTTGAGATAAGTTTTCACTAAGTTGCTAAATTTCCCAGGCTAGGCTCAAACTTGTGGTCCTCTTGCCTCAGTCTCTTGTGTAGCTGGAATTATACACCATGCAATGAATTGTTTTTTTAGAAATAAATTAAGAAAACTGGAAAATAAGTAGGTATAAGATTGCATAAGATAAAAAAAATTGAAAAGAAAAGGACATTTGGGTTTTATTTAAAAATAGAGTATCTGACAGTAAACATCCCACTAGTCACTGTACAGCTCCTATTGCATTGCCATCTATATTACCATAAGGTTAAAACAAATTACTAAAACAGTGGTTAAAAAAAGAAAATAGAAATTTAAAGTTAGCTTTATTGTTAATAAAGGTAAGTTATGTTATGTGTCTCTATGAAATGCATTTGCAGGAATTGGTATTTTTCTGTATTTGACATATGATGAGAATTGTCAATGGCTCACAGGCAGAAAAACATATGCTCTAGTTTATTTTGATGGAAGTTTTGTTTTTCTTTGTTTAAACTATTGTGCAAAAACCCCATTCATTAAGGACATTTTTGTGAATACATCATTGCAGTTGTACAATGGCTTCATTATTTGCAGAATTTTCAAAAAGCATGAAATTATATGTAAAAATAAATACACTGTTAAACTGAAGCTTTTCTTTTTATAGTTTTTGCAAGGTTTGATAATTTCAATGTTTGTCTTTCTTTTCAAGATAGAAAATGTTTTATCATTAAAACTTGTAATTTTCCAATATTCTTTCTATCCACACTTTTTCATTAATTTTAATTTTTCCTCTTGCAAAATTTTAACTATTTAATTAACAATTTTTCTATGTTTCTATTCAAATTTTAAACCATAGCTTGCTTATGTATTATCCTTTTTCATCTTATTTTTAACCTCCCTGTAATTTATTTTTTAATACAATACACATGTTGATTGAGTTGGTAAGTTAACATAGGTCACTGCTAGAATATTTGTGTGGAATACAGCAGAACATTATGACCTTATCTCAGTTTTCATCAATAAAATTTTTTCTCTGCAGTTATGTAACTGACTTTATTACAATTATAATTTGAGCTGTCCTGTGTTCTACTAGCTTGTTGACCTTTGATATGCAAGACTAATACTGTCTCCATTTTCCATATTGAAAATATAGCTGAAATATTCTTATATTCTCTGCCACTCAAATTCAAATAAATTTCAACAATTTCATTTCAATATGTATTCTTTCAAAGTCACTCTAGTTGGCTAAAGTTGGAACCTATCATTTCAATGTTTTTTAATTTTTTTTCCTGGAACTTCAATATACTCATTACTGAATCATTGATATTCTCTGTGTTACATCACTGGACACATATCAGTCTTGCTCCACCACATTTTCATTTTAATAAGGATAGAATTCCTGTCTCTTTTAACTTCAACATCTCTCAGACAGTAATTATGTATATGGAGTTTGCATTTTTAGTACTTGCTAAATTCTTATAAAGTAGTATGTATATATAAGCTGTAACATTTATAGCACTTGAATTTTTAAGCTGCAATAATGATTCACTGCATTATAGTAGAAAATAATGTAATTTTGTGACCAGGAAGAAGATATATATATTACATAACACAATCCAATAATAATCATGATGACATAATCTCTACTTTTTGTCTTTCTATATGTAGTGTGGAAATTTTAGGGATAGAAAAGGAGCATATTACATATACATGCTTCTGGGTCAGGAGTGAAGTAGACTTAGGAAAAAATAGAACCTTTCTAGTAGCCTCATATTTTAATAATTTAAGTTCAGTTCTAGACAGCTACTTTAACTTCAAAGTTTTACTGTGAAAAACTTCTAGCTGGGTGGATGAAGATTTTCATTTAGTACTTGGTGGCAATGTTTAAATGAAACCTAGAAATATAGTTGAGTTAATTCAAAATAACATTACAGTCAGTCATCTCTACTATCCAGTTCTGGTGACTGCAATTTGCCAGATTGGTGTGGTTGACCCTTGCATTTTACTTCTCCATGAATATCCCTCTGAAACTTTATGGTTAACAAAGCAAATCAGTTTTCCAAGGTAAAAAAAATATAGATCCATCAAATGTAATTGTGTGACCTAATATGAATCAGACTCAGATTTATATTAATATTCAGCTTAGGTGTTGATGTGTATAGGCTAGCTGTAAAGTCATAAATATTAAAAATTTTATACTATTTTTTTGCTTTTTGAATTTACTCTCAACTCAAGTTCTTTTTTTTCTGTCCCACTCATTAGAATTGAGCACTCAAACAAATCTGCTGACTGTGTAGGCACCAAGCATGCAAAAAAGAAAAGCAGAAAGAAATGCTCGCTAGTATCCTCTCATATATGACTTATACACGGAGTGCAGTGAAGCACTGATAAATCTGTGCTGTGCCCTACAGTGCAGAAATACTGCCTTGCTTTTCATGACTTCATTTGAGTCTCACTGGAATCCTCTATTCTCCCTTTGAAAAAAAGAAAAAGAAAAGAATTCAGGATTTTATTATTCTGGGATACTTTTCTAAGTGTCCCAGATCTAGTCTAGGCCCTCAGCATTCCTCTTCCTAATTCCTGAACCTGTCTTTTAGATTCATTTTTTCTCCAGCAGATCCTCTTGACTTTTTTCTATGTTGCTCCTTGATATCAGAAGAGATTTTTTAAATCAATTTGTAATTTCATCTAATGTAAGGAAAATATCCTTATGTACTAATTCTAAAAGGCCTGATGCTGTATTTGCTGTATTTTTAGGGTCAGTGGTGACATCTTTTTACTTTGACCTTACTTATGAGTAAATCTGTGCTATGGACTAAATATGGACCCAAAATTTAAATATGGAAGCTGCAGTCCCCATGGTGATGGTGTTTGGGAATCTGACCTTTGATTGTCTTTCAGCCATGTGAGGACATGACTAAAAGGCTGTCTGCCACCTGCAAGCCAGAAAAACCACCCTCTCTACACCTGTACTATGTGAGCACCCTGATCTCAGATTTTCAGTCTCCAGACCTGGGAGAGACTATTTCTGTTGGATATGCTGCCCAGTCTACTTAGCTGTAGTAGCTGGAGTAGACTAAAATCAGCATATTCGAGTGATGGTCTCTCAAGGGCCTGGACCTTCATGTCTGAGGAAGTTTTGTATACTTTTTAAATTCTAGTTTTAAATAAAGCATTAAAAGATAGAAGAAAATCATTCAATTAAAAAATTAATTTTTAATTTGTCCCTACTGTGTTTAAAATAAGGTATATAGATAGTATTATTAAATATATTTTGAATTAATTTATAATAATTTGATGTATCAAAAATCAACATTTAAGATACTGTAGCAATTTTTATTGCTACTTCTTTTTACATTTATTTTCTTAACAGTTTCACTTATTGTGAACTTATCTACCAGTTGCAGTTTTTTTCAGAATTCTTTGTTAATATTCAGCAAATACCCATTACAAAATCTCATGATTATTCCAAGTATTACTTACTAATTTATAAATATTTCTTATGATAAAATTTGACTACTAATATTCCCAATCAAAATTGTATTTGAAAGCAAAAATAGCTTATTTAGAATTATAATGCTTGGTTTCCCTTAATGTTGCTCTAATTCTACTCCTTCTATTTTTCTTGCTATTTTCACATACACACAGCCCTCTCAGTTGAATACATTTTAAGTATAAGTAGTTTTTTAAATGATGAACAATTTGACAAACTAGATCGAACAACACTGATTTATTTGTAGTATAATCACTTGGTCATAGAACTTTTATTCTTTAAATTGATGAATACTTGCAAAATTGTCTTAAAATATAATTTAAAACAATTTTCTACTTCTTGGTTTCAAAATTATTTATAAAAAAATTATATCTGATTTTACTTAACAAGCTATTCTTTTACCACTAATAATGCTATTAAAGTTTTAGTTGCTTACTCAAATTGCTCTACAAATATTTTAATTTGATACTTTCTATTTTTAAAATCACTCTCTTTGCATTGCATTTCATAACCTAGGATTTTGAGTAACATGTTCTATGTATGTTTAGTAAGGGAGCAAACATTTCTAATACATTTAAATTGATTAATAGATAATGTCTTGCAATGTGAGTAGTACATGACACCAAATGTCATATGATCACAACTAAACCAGTGGTTCTTCTCCCTGTCTCTGTCTTTTTCTGTCTCTCTCTCTCTCTGTTTCTCTCTCTGTCTGTCTGTCTGTCTCTCTCTCTCTGCCTCTCATTTCCTCTCTCTCTGTCTCTTGCTGCAGGATTGTGGTTGATTGTGGTTGTTCCCTGCAGCAAGTGGTTATAGAGAAGATCTCAGAGTAAGAAGAAAAAAAAGGCAAAGGAATTCCTCACTTCAAATGATATTAAGGAGATGCATAAAATTTAGGGAAAAGTGCAAAATTTTGTAGAAAAGCACCACATGGATAAGACTATAACAGTGCAAGTAATGACTGTTTAATGACAGTGGAATGTTATATTTCTGTGACATCCTCCAAAAAGAACCAGGAACAAGTGTCATTGGCTGAGTTTCTTATGAAAGCTGCGTAAGAATGAAAAGATTACATTGAGCCAATAGGCAGCAGTGATTCCTTAGTTATAGTGAAAGTCATCCTACACAGTAAGCCTCCTCTTGTCTCTCTTACACCAGCCATTAAAGTTTTCAGAGAGAAGTTCAGGTTAATTTATTTTTTTCTTTATATTTTGTATTTTCTTTAATATTTTTGTATCATATAGTGGTATAATCATTTTATGAATAATTTGAGTTGTGGAATGACTCATCTAAGTTTTCATTATTCATTTGGGGGAAATTTGCTTTGTTACAAAAGTGCTTTGAATTTATAATCATTGTCCTGGAACAAATTATACTCGCCATCCAAGGTTTTCCTGAGTATCATCAATCTGAAAAGTTTTCTTTTTTAACACACTTGAATTATTTTTATTAAGTGTATATGGAAATGTACTTGGTTGTAGATTTAGGATACTATTTTTTCTATTTAAATTTTGTTGTTTATATATGTCTGTGCTCGGTTATCTATTATATTTAAAATTATGTATTAAAATATTTAAATGACATAGGAGTAATTATTTTACTGGTTATCATGTATTCATAAAATACTTTTGTATCCTAACAATCTGTATTTCCTGTATTCTATTAGAAAATGTTCACCACCTTTCTACTTTCTTCATTCTGCTTTATTGCCACTTTTTGACATGTGTTTATATCTGTGAAATAGAAGTATATCTCTATTATGTAATCTTTTGTTAAAGCAGCAAATCTGGGGGTGGGGATTTAGCTCAGTGGCTTAAGTGCCTGCCTTGAAGCACAAGGTTATGAGTTTGATCCCTGGTACCAAAAAAAAGCAAATCTGTCCCATTTCCAGTTTGGTCCATTTCTTCCTATTCCCTTATGCTCACCCCCTTGACATACACCTGTAATGCTACCTTTGAGGCCCAGTCGGCCTCCTGCTCCTTCATCTTCAACCTGTCCATGTGTTATATATGTGAGCCTAGGTAATATACTCTGTAAGAAAACATTGAGAAAAACTTACAGAATATGAAAAAAATGAAACTATGAAATATCAGACCCTATTTCAGACCAAGTATTTTCATTTTTTATTAATACATGAATAGCTTTTTTCTCTAACCATTCTTAGTCCCCTGTAAGTCAAATCTGTGGAGATAAAAAAGAAAAAAGCATATACTCCTTTTCCTTCAAAAATTTTGTAATCCCTTAGGAAAAGCCAGAAACATAAACATAATGTAGAATTGTGAAAGAGAAATGCATTCACCGTTTAGCTTGCCTCGTGTTTTCATCACTGTCCTGATCACCTCACATAATTAGTGCTCTTTATCATCCTCATTTGATGAGATAAACTTTAACCCAAAAGAGGGTGAATAATCTGCCCTATCACATGGTTTTTCATGATGGAAGAAGGATTTTAACTGTAAGGTGTCTATTTAAAATCAATAGTTCTACTCAGGCTTAACTGATCAGATGGTTTCCACCTACATTGCAGAGAACAACCTTATTTATTCATAGTTCTCCTGCCCATATTATTAATTTCATTCAGGAAAATCTTCACAGAAACATCTAGAACAATCTTACTTCATTTCTGGGGACCATAGCTTAGCCAAATTGGCACAAGATAATGCCTGACTTCTACTATACCATTCTCTTTTGGTAATAAAATAGTTGATGTTATGAGAGGCTGTGAGAGGAGTTAATCTGTGCATCGTTTTAGCTCACAGTAACCAAAGAAAAGACAAGAGCTCACACTCCATCTTCCTGATGGACAAATTCATTCCCTTGGCCACAGGATATACAGTGCCTCAAAGAATGCTGCTTCAGTCAGTTTGCTTCAGTGCTTAAAATATTCAAGGAAGATTCCATCTATGAAAACACACATTCCATTTACTTTGTGCTGCCTAATTCTATTTCACCAAGGTTGAATTTGAAGAATGGCTGGGGATGAGGACTTAAGACACCTGAATTATCAATCTTGGTAAACATTTTCTGATCGCCTCTGGTAATCAGATAACATAGGAAATATTGTATAATAGAAAAGTCCAGCAAAATTTTTGCCTCTGAAGTGGTATAGGCTTCTAATAGTCCATATTGTTCCAGAACAGGACCCTCTTCACTGCCCCAGGAAGAAGGGTTTTGATTTGGACAGGGAGATCCTGAGAATGCAGAAGGGCTGCTCAGGAAATACATCAAAGTTCCTTAAGCAACAAGAATGAAGCCCTCCCATCCGTTGAAAAGATTGACAATTTTTAAGATATATGGAATTATGAAAATGTCCAATGAGGGAAAAACGATGAAAGGACAAATAAAAGGTAATCATTTTATTGTCAAAATGATAAAATTTGGGCATTTTCATTCAGTCTATTTTTTTAATATTCTTACTTCAGCCACTCTCAAATCATACCTGTTTTAATATGATGAATAATATAGTATATTTATAGATCTGTGTTTTCCAGGCAACCTATTTTATTTTCAAAACAAAAAATTTATGTAGATGCATGATATACTGATATTAACAGGATAAATATTTGACAGAATTATGAAAAACAGGTAATCTCTCACTGGGGTGATCTAATAATAACTTTGCTAAAATATACATTTAATAATGGAATTTTTTTCTGTTATTATCTCTGAAAAGACAAGACTTCATATCTAATACCAAACAGTATTAGAGAAGTTTTACTGCCAAGCTAGTATCAAAAATCAAATGAGTATGTTTTCAGAATTTAGGTACACATGGTACAGAAGTCTGTATAGGTGATTTAGGCATTAGAATTTTAGTTGGTAACTGAACTGTTTCTATTTTTATAATTTCTTAACAGAACACATCCACACAAGGACATTCCACTTACACAGAAAGAGGCAATAAAGAAGTCTTGTATGTATAGTAGTTTGTATAAGACCACATACAACTACTGAGGTGACAGCTGTAGAGAAAAAATCCACAGTTACAGTAAGACATTAACCTGTTAAAACATACAGGGCATGTAGCAATTCCTATTAACAGGAGAAGATATAATGTGAAGTAGGTCAGATATGGTTTTACTTCACCTCCATGGTCTTTAATTGTGATGTGTCAACTTGATTTGAGGAAGAACTTCCTTGCAGGTCAGTAAAGTTCTGTAAGTGTCTGTAGATGGATGATTGGCACATAAGCCAGCAAACTGA
>PVLA01018521.1:0-14338 GCA_004027455.1 Hydrochoerus hydrochaeris
AGTCAGTGACACACTAAACACTACAAGCATGAAGTTGTATCTTACCTCAATAGCTATCATCACAGCCTATGTGTCTCGGGATCAGCCAGTCACTTGGCGAGGCGGGGCATGAGGGGGAAGCTTGGCTCTTCTTGTCTCTCAGTCTAACACCTGCAAGGGACTGGCTTCTGATTCTCCCCCCAGTATGTGAGAGGCTTTGAGTCATACACTCCATCACAGCCCTTCCACTCTGCCTTCATGGTGGAGGACAGAGGGCATGAGCCAGCGAATAACGTGGCTACACTCAGTGCCACCTCCCAGGACTGCCCAGGTGGCAGGCTGTGGTCAGACTGTCGGCCAGTTTCCTGACCCCTGGCCAAACATCCAAGTGACGGTGCTGACTGCCCACTTGTTTGTCACAGAGTAAATCCAGGCTTAATCCTTAAAGGTTTCAGTCCTGCTTTAGTTACTCACTGCTGATCAAATGACCACAGCCCAAAAGAAGAATTTAGGGAAAATAAAATACTTTTTGAGTTTTATTGTCTGGTTGCTTCATTCAAAATTATTTTTCTTTCTGGAGCTTGTTTGTTTGGAGACAGGGTTTTGCTGTATAGTCCAGGTTGGCTTTGAACTCACTAGATTGAACTCACTAAATATACCCAGCTAACCTCACACTAGAAATCTTCCTGCCTCAGCCTTCCAAGTAATGGGATAGATGTGCACCATCATGGCAGCCTCAAAATCTTTTTTGTTGTTGTTGTTGTTGTTTTTGGTGCTGGGGATTGAACTCATGGCCTTGTGCTTATGTCATTGAGCTAACCCCTGGCCCCTCAAAATCATTTTTATGGGTTGGAGATTTAACCCAGCAGCATAAGTGTCTGCCTTGCTAGTGCATGGTTGTGAGTTTGATCCCCAGTACAAAAAAAAAAATCACTTTTATTTTATCCTGAATTAATGGTTCCTTGTGTCTATAGAAGTCTGACTTTTTAGAAACTAGGTGTGGTAGTGGAAGGGCAATTTTATATGTAAGTGGAATTTTAAACTTACATTTTAAACCCTACTTAAGGATGGGCTGGAAAGCACAGCCAATTGCCACAGTTACAAAATTACAAAACTCAGCTGCCCTTGACATCCCAATGCCAGCTACAGCTTCTAAGATAGGTGTAATTCACCCAGACAGTGTCTCTTACTATGTTTTGCTTCCTTTAAAGTTTTCACCACAAGGGCAGCTCAGTTCAGACTTAGAGGATTGATTCTTCCTGCTCACCATAACCAGAACTTCATTGTTATACGACAGTAATCCCTATTAGTTTAAGTAGCATAAATTCTGCCTAGTAATATACAACAAGATGTGTGTAATCAACTATACTCTGCCCTTTACATTGCCTTCTGGAAACTCTATATAAGTAACTGCAGTGCCCCAAGATGGGGCTGGTGATTTGGAATAGTAAATTTCCCAGCAGTCTACCAGCATTAATGAAGTTAGCTATCCTGTGTTTCCTAAATCTTTAATTTGTGTGCTATTAGGGAGAGTTCACACCAAATGGCATTCTCACCCCTTTTTTTCTTTTGAGACAACATCTTGTTAAATTGCTAAGTTGCCCAACTGGGCTCCAACTTGGGATCCTCTTGCCTCAGCTTCACAGAGTGCTGGGATCCCAGGCATGTGCCCTATCATTAAAATCCACCTTTAATCCTTCAAAATAGAAGATTCAAATCTATGATGTGGTGCAAAATGCACACCTGTCTCTGTCCATTCAGACTACCATAACAAAATTCCTTTTGAAAATTCAAAGATAACTGAAATTTCTTGCCAGCAGTTCCAGAGACATCAGGCTGAGACTGAGAAGGTGACAGACAGAAGTGAACTCCTCAGTAAAGTACAAATACAGATCTAAGTTTGTGATCTAGCCCTGAGAAAATTTGGGTGGCAATGCTTTTATTAGGCAATAGTAATGGGAAAAACACACAGGCCCTTATTTATCATAAATATGTAAGTAATGCATTAGCCAGCCTTCCCACCACTGACGCACGATACCCAGCACCCACAGCTTAAAGGAGGAGGTGTTTGATTTCACTTATAGATTCAGGGGATTCAGTCTGTGGTCACCTGGCGCCAAGACCAAGACCTCAGCTAGGGAGGAACTATCGGGGCATATGCCAGGGATCGAACACAGAACCTCGTGCTTGCCAGAAAGGTATGTGTGCCATGGAGTTAAATCCCCAGCCTCAAAGCTGCCTGGTTTATGGTGGAAGAAGGCAGAGCAAAGGAACAGTGCCAAGGGGATGTAGTGAGGAACCACAGTAGTGCCCGAGACCACACTTAGGCATGAACTCTGCTAATCTGTTAGGCAATTCTCAAAGCAGTGAAGTTGTCAGGAGATTTTGAATTTAGTGCCATTTTCCCTTCCATGACCGTGCTACTTTACTGACTCCAGTTAACATCAGTTCCAGGTACCTCATGATCATTTGCCATGAACACAACACCATCCATACACACAGTGTAGTTGTCCCAGAATTGGGGAATGAGGAACCAGGCTAAGCTGCTCTCCCAACAGTGACCCTACTCATCACCTAGTGAAGCTCAGCTTTTCCTGGGAAGAGATGAGGCCCTGTGAGGCTGCCGAGGGGATAAAGTCGGACACAAATAGGTTCTGGCCTATTTGCCATTTTGAGTGGTAGGCACTGAAAAGACAGTGGGTGCAAGAACATCGTCTGACCTTCCTTCTGTGTCTCAAAAACTGCTGATGAACCCACGGATGGTGATGTGTGACTGTAATACCAGGTCTCGGGAGGCAGATGCAGGAGGACTGCTGTGAGTCTGAGGCCAGCCTGGGCTGCATAGTGAACTCCTGTTTAATTTGTAAAAGCCAAAAAACAAAGCAACAACAAAAATTAGGCCTGAGGAGATGTAGCTCAGGGATAGAGCACTTGTTAAGAATGTGCAAAGCCCTGGGTTCCATCTCCAGTACCACCCCACAGAAAAAGCAGGAATGAAATCTGCACACAAATGATGTCCTCCTCCTGCAGAAGGAAAGCAGCATTCTCCTCATCAAGGACGCGAAGCTGAGGCTGGGGGAAATCCGTACAAATTGCCCTAGACTACTTTCCAGCCTTCCCAGCCACTCGTGCACCCAAATATACCATCCCACCCTGCTACATACTCATAATTCACTACTGTTTATTGTGTGTTTTGTTTATTTGTTGTACCCAGGATTTGCACAAAGAGCTACATGCCACTCTTTTTTTTTTAATTTTGAAATAGGGTCTTGGGAACTTGCTAAATTGTCCAGGCTGAGTTTCAACTTGTGATCCTCTTGCCTCAACCTCCCAGAGTGCTGGGATTATCACCATGCACCACCACACCTGGCCATAATTCACCCCTGTGCCTGCTCAGGCCATAAGTGTTCACTCTGAGTGCATCTGTGGGTCTCCACCCTATGAAGCCCCACATGCCAGGTGAAACTGTTTGAAGTAAACTCCTGCCCTTGTCTCCTGTTGATCTGTCTTGTGTCCATTTACTTCTCAGGCTGAGTGGAAAAACCCCCACGGGGTTGGGGGAGCATGAGTGAGGGGCCGAGGGAGTTCACACCCAGCAGCAGGGAGCAATGGTGATGGTGGTCTTTTGAGAAGAGGAGGCGACAGCAGCTGTCCAGCTGCACCGTGGAGGGCCTGCACAAGGACATGCACGTGGACATGTGGACCTGGACGTGGACCTGGATGTGGACCTGAGCCTGCAGGGACCCAGAAGTTCAGCTGCCCAGGCACCAGCCATGAGAACCTGCTCATCTCTGAGCTTCCAGCTCCACCTGGCCACCTGCACCTCCTTCCAGGACATGACCAGCTGTGACAAGCAAGCAGCATCTGGAGCCTGGTATGACTGTGAAGCCCACACATCAGTGCACCCTCTATGTCCTTTGATGAAGATGACACCATAGCAGAAGGGGACTTAATACCTCCTGGTGCTCGGTTTATAGGAACGTGGTGGACCCACAATTCTGCAGCACAGGTCTGGCCTCAAGGGGTTTGTACTAAATATGTCAGGGAGACCAATCTGGACATGAGGACATGGGATGGGGAGACCCCTAAGAACCCATGAGATGGTGGAGGCCACTGTCCAGACGTGCAGCCCCAGCGGAGCAGGACTGTGTCGGGGACAGTGGTGGATGTGCACTGCCACTGGACTCCACTGTGGAGCTGTCACCTGAGTGACTCTGTGTGCAGGGGTGGATGGTTAGGACTGACACAGCATGTGTTGAGCCAGGGCAAGATGAAAGGAAACTTCAACCTGTTTGCTTCTCCTCAAAAGAACTGACAATCAGATTACAACAACTTAAAAGGCCCTTGGGGGTTCCAGGTTCCACTTGATCAGCAAGAGCACATGGGCTCTGGCTCCTGCCCAAACCAGGCAGGTCAGGATGGCTTCTCCTGGAGCTCTGCAGGTCTCCTCCACCAGTTCTGCAAATGTTTCATAGGAGTGACTTACGGCAAGCTCACGGAACCGACCAAAGGAGCCCTCCCTGGGCGGGTGGGCTCTGACCACCACTCAGGAGGCCAAGGTACAAGCATCATTGCCAACTGGAGGCCAGCATTGAGTACATATTGTGATCCTGTTTGTGATCCTGTGGCTGTGCGAGGTGGGGGAAGTAGAAGAAAAGAGAGAGAGAAAAAGAAGAAAAACCCTAAGTAACCTGAAGGTCAAACTCTGTTCTATAATGGGAATAGCATTTTCAACAGAAACTGAATTTATGCTGATTTTATTCCAGCTAAATAAAGCAACGCACAAGGGCAAAAGCAAAGAAGCAAGATTTTCTACTGAACTCTCCTCCATGCCTCTTTGTTAGGCAGGGTAACAAATCTCTTGTAAAACAACATGGAAGGGGGATCCATTTGCAGGATGGGGAATCTTGGTCCATGTCTGTTCAGCACGGCTCGTTTTGGATGACTTTAATCTCCCGTCCACTCTCCCTGCAGATGGAACCGCACAGACACAGGATCACTTCCTGCCACGACGAATCCAGCCGCTATTTGCATGTAAAACGTCCACATCACTGTAGACTAGACTCCGTCCAGGACCGTCTTTCTGTAATCATGGTGTCAGCTAACTCCAGGAATCCTGGAGGGTGGAAGTCCTCACCTTCCCCATGCTGCACTTTGCCCAGAGCCCAAGGCCCAGGCACAAAGCCTGAGAAGCGCAGGACAGAGCAGACGCTCCAGAAAGAAGACCCAGGGCCAAGGATGGACCAGGGGCACAGTCACCCTGCTGGGGGTGTGACACACGGCAGCGAGTAGCACAGCCTTACTGCTCCCCAATGGATAGCACAGTGGGTGCCGGTGCCCCGCACATATGCTCTAAATTTAAAAGAAAATGTCACAGCCCAGGGTGTTTAACTATTGAATATATTAAATACACTCTTATTTATTTTTATTTTGGGGTGTGTATGTCTGCGTGTGTTCCATGCTAGGGATCAAAGGACTTGAGCATGTCAGGCGCTTGCTCTATCACTGAGCAATGCCCACAACTCCTAAACACACTCTTCCTGGGGGGAAATTCTGCACCTGTGACCCTGATTGTTTGGCTTCTAGTTGATCAGCCACACATCTCATTCTCTGACTCTGGCCTCACAGGGCACTGAGACTTCAGACCTCATGTGCCAGTGGGAAGACTGACACTGCCTCAGGGGACATTTGTCTCTTACACTCAAGGAAACACTCACAATCCCCAAGAAAGCAAAACTCAAGAAAGCAAAGTGCAGCTGGTAGAGCTGCCAATTCAGGTTACCAGATCTGCAGGCACAGGAGACACTCATTGCTATAGGTGTTCAAGTCACTCCCACACACGGGATCCAGGTTCTTGGGACACCCTGGTAACTGGTACCGTGCACAGTTTGCCTGGAAAAAAAGGGAAAGAGCGAGAAACAAGAGGATGACTTGAGATATACTTGGGTTTTTGGTTTTGTTTTGCTTTGTCTATTTGAGGCAAGGTCTTACTTTGTATTCCAAGCTGGCCTTGAACTCTCAGTGAACCACCTGTCTCAGCCTCTTAAAGGCTGGAATGACAGGTGTGCATCACCATGTCTGTTCAAGAACACCTCTCATAAAACAGCCAAGGGTGGAGGGGAACAATGTCTCAATCTCCTTAGATCTCTTAGAAACATCCTGCACAACTATTTCTATTTCTAGAACTATTTCTATTTTCAAATGTAAAAATTACATTCTATGTTGATACAATACTTTAAAACATGCTACATTACAAAGGAAAAGGACTTCAGAGGCTGGAGATGTAGTTCAGTGGAAAAAGTTGTGCCATGCTTAGCATTTCATGAGGTCCTCAGTAGGATCACCAGCACAGAAAACAGAAAAACAGGGCATGCATGGTGACCGATGCCTGTAATCCTGACTACTTAGGAGGATGAGGCCTCAAGTGTGAGGCAAGCCCGAGCAACTCAGTGAGATACTACTTCAAATAAGGTTTTTAAAAGGCTGGGACTGGGAAACAAGAAGAGCCAAGGTTCTCCCCACACCGCCCCCGCCCCCCCCCAAGAACCATGCTGATCGTGAGAAACACAGGCTGAGATGTCAGCTATTGAAGTAAAATATAACTTAATGCTTTTAGTGTTTTAGAGTTTCATTGACTGGAGCTGGGGATTTAGCTCAGCGGTTTATGGGCTTGCCTGGCAAGCACAAGGTTGTGAGTTCAATCCCCGGGACAAAAAAAAATATATATATATATAGAGAGAGAGAGAGTTTCATTGACTTTGCAGGTCTGAAGCTGGTAGTCTGATCATCTACTCAGAGGATAACAGTATGCAATATAGCATCTATGCGTTGCAGGTCTGAAGCTGGTAGTCTGATCATCTACTCAGAGGATAACAGTATGCAATATAGCATCTATGCGTGATCTCTGAAGGTGGTAGCCATTGAAAGCTCCCTATTTTCTTGCTTTGAAGTCCTGTATTGTTTTCATTGTTTTGTTTAGTTTGGTTTGATTCTGTTTTGTCTTGTTTGATTTTATTATATCCAATGGAATGGGCAGCTATTTCAAAGACAGGAAGACATATTGTGGTAGCCATTTTGGATTTACTATAATCTTGTCTTCAAGTCCTGTATTGTGTTCATTGTTTGTTTTTATCGATTCTATTCTGTTCTGGTTTGCTTGATTTTACTATGTCTGATGATATGGGCAGCTATTTTAAAGACAACAAAAGGCATCATGTAGCCATTGTTGATTTCCTATTGTCTTGTTTGAAGTCCTGTATCACTTACACTGTTTTGTTTGGATTGGCTTTATTCTTTTTAAAACAAAATGCTACATAAAGTAAAATAAAACCAATCAATACATAAAAAGGGTCAGGAAATACTGCTCAACTCTGAGATAAATCAACTGTGCCACACAAGAAACAAAAAATCCTCAGCATTTGTTCTTATTATTATTATTATTTTTTTTTTTGGTACCAATAATCAAACCCAGGCCCTCCCGCTTGCCAGGCATGTGCTGTGCCACTGGACTATATCCCTGCCCTGACCTCAAAGGTTTTAATCTGATTCTTAAATGAAAATCTAAAGCATGCCGCCATCCCTACTCTAATAACCTCTGGCTTCATAATTCCCACTTCACTACAGCCTCCAGCGGGGCTCCTGTTATCTGCCCTTGGCATAACTGCACAGCCAGAGCTGGACCCTGAAGTTACAATGTTAATGGTGCCCCCCACCCCTAAACCCACACACACACCAGAGATATCTAACAGTCCTAAACCCTAGTACCTGGGAAACTGGTCTTGTTTGGACACAGTGTCTTTACAGAGGTGATCCAGCAAAAATAAAGCCATGAGTCAGGGCTCAGCCCAATATGACCAGTGTCCTCATTAAAATGGTGGAATCTGGACATCGAGACAGACAGGAGTCCAGGTGGAGACAAGGGCAGGGGACCAGGTAAGCCAAGGAGGCCACCAGACACCGGGACTCAGCCTGGAATGGATTCTCCTCCCAGCCCTCACAAGGAACCAGTGCTGCTGACAGTTATTTTGAACTCAAGCAACCAGAATCCTGAGATGACTGCTTTCTGCAGTGCAGGCTGCCTAGCTTGTGGCACTTGCAGCCCTACAGTCCTGCAGTTCTTTCCTCTGCCTGGATGGAACTGGGTCCAGAGAGGCGGTGTGGTTCTTCAGCAGAGCTGGGAACAGTCACAGGGCTCAGACTCTGGGTGAACAGAGCCCCGATTAGCAAGAGCTTAAATATATGGCCAGTTCTGTTTCTGACTTTAACAAAAAAAAAAAAAAAAAAGATCCCATGATATAGCCCAGGCTGGCCTTGAATTCAGGACCCTCCTGCCTCAGCCTCCTGAGTATCTTCTATTATAGACGTGGTCCACTGTATCTGCCCATTTCTAAGTAAATGGTGACCACTTTTCCTTGTCTTGGAGAAAAAGAAGTCACCCAGTCTCAGTGATGAATAAACAGAACACACTCTCTACTGCTGTCACTTGGATCTGCAAAGCCAGAAGCAACACTGGCCATGGCCAGGCCTGGAACTAAAGGAGGCCTCCCTGAGTCTTTGTGTCCTGTGGCTGGGGACAGGTGTCCTAACTTTCACCCTACAGGTAGGAGACAGAGGAGACATCCTGGGACAGCAGAGCTGGAGCTGGTATTTGGAGTCATTGTGACTTCAGCTGGATCCAAGGAATCAAAGGGTAAGACCTTTCTTCAAACATCTCAACTAATGAGAGTTCTGTGTGCTCTCACTGCAAACCCACATCCATAATCTATCACCTAACAGTCTCTACTTTCAGTGTCTTTAAAGCAGGTCTCCCAATGGTGACACTGTTCACATTTTGAGACAAATGTGAATAGCTGTAGCTATTGCATGCATTTTAATATCCTTAGCACAGTCCTGTGCTCTACTCTCTAGGTACAGGTGACAAGTCCTCTGTTAGGATGATCAAAACCCATGTTCCACATGTGTGCCAGGAATAAAACTGAAACACAGTGAGAACTTAAAAGACCTTTGCAAAACAACTTAGTTTTTAAAAATCTTTCCCAAGTTATTTATAGTCATTTTATCTACACATAATTCAACAGCATTTTTACAGTGCTTTGTCTTTTAGTTAGTCTTTCTATACTATGAAATAGTTCTCACATAAATGATGACTTTAGCAAGGTAGGTGGATCACACCTGTAATCCCAGCTACTTGAGAGGCTCAAACAAGAGGATTGCAAGTATATAGCCAGCCAAGACAACTTAGAAAGATGCCTGGATGGATGGATGGATGGATAGATAGATAGATAGATAGATAGATAGATAGATAGATAGATAGATAGATAGGACTGGAGATGTTGCTGAGTGGTAAAGCATGCATAGGTAGTACCAAAAAAAAGTTTTCTTTCAACTCATGTTTATGTTTTTAAAAATAATAATGTAATACAAGTAGATATTAACAAATACAATATAAAAATCATTCTTCCATGAAAAAATAAAATAAAGTTTCATAGCAAAATAATTAAAACATTGTCTTTTTCTTTTTTTTTTTTTTAACAGGTGATTGAACTCACAACCTCGTGCTTGCCAGACAGACACTTATGCCACTAGGCTAAACACCTGGCCCTGTATATCAGTCTTAAAAGAATGGCCAAAATGTTACTTACAACAAAGAAACAAACAACTTTGTTTTCAATTGACTAAAAGAGGCTAATAGTATAAATGAAAACATTACCATAAATATTAACATCTCTTTGAAAGAACCAAACAGGTCATTTAGGGAACTACTTGAACTTCCCTCTTCTTCCTACTTCTCTACCTTCTGTTTTGCTCTTCCATGTTCATGAGTCTTTTCATTCATGACTAGGATGAGGCTGGAGTCCTCAGGCTTTACACCCCCAGGAATCTAGCATCCATTCCAGAACTGCCAAACATGCAGAAGGACTCCTCAGGGAAAGGTGAGTGCGAAAGAACAATCTCTAGCCCAGAGTGGGAAAGGCTATGCAGAACTTAGTTAGAGAAAGGAAAGAGCTGTCTGTTTTCAAGTTGCTTAACTGGACAGTGGTTCAGTGAGTATCTGTTAACAACTATGATCCATAGAAAGCCAGTCTGCCACCTAGTGCCAGTCCAGGAACCCAAAACAATAACACCTCTAACCATCAGCCCCAACAAACTTGATTAATAACTGACACTGTAGCTGGGCATGGTGGTACATGCCTGGACCCACAGCACCTGAAGGCTGAAGCACAAGGATCCCATTACACTGAAAGCCAGCCTGGGCTACACAATGAGTGAGTTCAAGGCCACCCTGAACCACAGAGTGACATGCTGTCTCAAAAATAACAAAACAAAAACCTGAGAGCATCCCTAACTTTTGTCCTGGATTCTAACTTGGGACCAAACAGTAAAGCCAAGTACACACCCTTGCTCAATCCCATGGGATGCCCTCCTTCCCTGATGGCCACCAGACTGGGTCAATATGCAGAGGAGCCTCCCCTTTCCCACTCTGAGCTGTCCCACTCACTCCTTCCTGCCCCAGAGCCTCCCCAAAACCGCAGGCAGTAGTGGTCTAACCCCTTGCTACAGCAGCTCTGAACAAACACCCTCTGCTGTCACCTGCTCTCCACCCACAGCCATGGAACTGATTGTGATCAGACACACACGGAGATCACTATAAAACATAGTTGCCAGGCCAAGGAACTCAGAAGTCCTTCAAGGAAATACTAATGCAAACAAGGCCGTGAGGTGCTCAAGACTGAGCTGCACTGGACTAAACTTAATGCTTTTATCTGTGCAGAAGGCCTGCCTGCGGCCTGAATCTAAAGCGCGCTGCACACAGAAGGGGCAGGGCAGGGCTGAAATGAGGGGGCAGCCCTTGGCGCCCTTAGCAGAGGCTTCCCACTTACTCTTCTAGGCCCATGGTATCTTCGCTCCACAGAGCCTGCAAGAAAAAAAGACATTTTACTTACGTAATTAAACATGAATTTTGCCCATGAGGGTTCTTTTAAAAAATGGTTTTTGGCCAGGTGTGGTGGTGCACGCCTGTAATCCCAGCACTTGGGAGGCTGAGGCAGGAGGACAGCTGCAAGTTCCAGGCCAGCCTGGGTTATGTAGTGCATCCAAGCCCAGACTTAACTATATAATAAGACCTTGTCTCAAGAAAAACAGAAACAAAAAATTAAAAAACAACGATTTTGTGGTTTATACACACCTTCTCCCTATCTTCTTATGTTATTTTAGGGGGCTGTCATCATTTTGGAGCTCTTTGTTGGTTGTTTTTTTGAGACAGGGACTCACTGTGTAGGTAAGGCTCATTAGAACTCACTAGGTACCCTAGGCAGGCCTGAAACTCAGCCATCCTCCTACCTCAGCCTCTTGAGTGTTTTGAGTGCTGGGATTACAGGTGTGTACCACCAAGCCTGGCTGATGCCTGGTTTCTCAACCCAACTTGTCTCCATGCCCCCTGAATGCCCTCTTTCACCTGGCACTTTTAAAAGAAGGAACATTTGGTTCTGTTCCTTTGAGGTTTGGTTGAAAAACGACTCTGAAGCTAAGTTACAAACATAGGGAAGCCAGTCTTGCCAGTTCATGAGATTCTTTTCCTCTATGGTGCAGGGTAATAAATACAAAACTTAATTTTAGGTGTTAGCTTGTGAGGAGGGGGCTGAGACAGGTAGGGCTCTGCAGTTCAGGCTGGCCTTGAACTCACTATGTAGCCAGGCTGGCCTCAAACTCTCAGAGATTTTCCTGCCTCAGGATCCCATGCTGGGATTGCAGGCATGAGCCATGATGCCCAGCAGGCGTTAGGACTGAAACTGCACCTTCAGCTCCATCCCATTCTCAATTCCAGCACATTTGCCCAGGGTCAGTAGAGTCCCTGAGGTACAAAACATCCAACTACTCTTCCGGGAAAACAGATAACCTGCTTCAAAAGAGGGAGAGAAGAGAACTGATGTCGCTTAGGGGGCGCAGGAAGGGAACCCAGGGCCGCCCCAGCAATGCGCGGCAGCCCCGCTGCGGTCCGGGAACCGCCGCTAAAGGGCGCGATGCGACCGTCGCCAAGACCACCTGAAGCTGAGGCACCGGCGTAGCGGCTGGTGCACTCCATCCAACTTCCCGGTTCCCGACACCCGGGACCCTGTGAGCCTCACCTGCGAAGTCCACCCCCAGGAGCAGCAGCGTCAAGCACAGCGCCAAGAGCGCCATCGTTCCTGCGCAGCAGCCGCCGCCAGCGCCAAAGCCAGCAGGAGCCGCCGGGGGTTAAGCAGACCGCGCAGGGGGCGGAGCCTGGGCTGGAGGGGAGGGGCGCTGCGTGGGGGCGGGGCCTTCGTTTGATGGGCGGGCAGGAGGCGGGAGAAAACGAAGGGTGGGGTTGTAGCAGCCAGGTCCAGGACAGAGCGGGACGGGGAAGCGGGAGAGGTGGGCTGCTGGGTGGGGCTGAGTTCCTGCGGCTGCTCTCGGGCGGCCCGCAGCAGTGGGGAGAGCGGCGCGGGGAACCGCGGCCTGGAGCCGGCTTTCCGGAGAGCCCTGGAGGCTCGGGGAGACAGCGCAGGGCCGGAGGTCAGGAAAGCGTCTCAGAGGTGGCGCTGCAGCTGAGCGCCCAGGGATGAGCACAGAGGCGCGAGGAAGACTGGGGACCGGACCCGGGGCCCAGCGGACCCAGTGGCCCCCTGGCTGCATCCCCGGACACGGGGCCGGGGCCGGGGAACCGTGTGGCCCCGAGGGCCGTGGTGAGGGATTTCATTTGTGTACTTGCAGTAGGAGGCCGGTGGGAGTGCGGGATCGAATCCCGACCCCAGCTTGCTAGGCAAGTGCTGTACCACTGAGCTATACCCCGGGTCCTTTGAAAAGCTGATTGTGAGTCAGCCTGTCACTCAGTTGCCCAGGCTGGTCTCGAACTCGCTGTCCTACCTCAGCCTTCTAGGTAGCTGGGACTGCAGGTGTGCCTGTCACAACAGGCACCAGTGGAGCTTCTGAGCAAAGGAGTATCCCTGATGTGCCTTTAATGAAGGTTAAAAGAGAGGGGAGAGCCCGGCTTGGTGGCACAGGGAGCACTCCAGTAATCCTAGCACTGGGGAGGCCGAGGCAGGAGGGTCACCATGAATTCCAGACCAGCCTGAATTGCATAGTGGGTTTGAGCACAGCCTAAACTAATTTAGTGAGACCCTGCCTCAGGGTCTTATGCCTGTGTCTCGGGTGTTTTCACTGCACCCCGCCTGGTGGCAAGGCTGGAGCCTGGGGCCAGCTGCTCCTGCAGGGTGAAAGGGCTCTGTGGGCACAGTGATGACCCAGGGATGAGCCCTCCTCCTCCTCCCGGCCTCCCATATCCCCTGCCCATCCTCCCATATCCCCTGCCCATCCTATGGCAGATCCTTTAGAAACCAGCAGGAAACACTGCAGCAAGGCCACAGAGCCCAGTGTCACAATGCACCAAGTGGCAGGGGTGTTTTACAGCCGATGCCACCATCTCACGTGCCATCTGGTGACCTCAGTGGGTTAAGCACAGGGACAAGGAGACAGTGTGCAGGGTAACCGCCACTGCCACATGTGGCTGAGTCCTGTTGGACTCCTTTTTAAGACAGGTTACCTGGAATCAATGCATATGCTTTTCTGAGTCACTGAAGCTTATTCTTTGAATAATGGTCATAAAATAGAGGTGCCTTGTTTTGCCGAATATTCTTAATGAAGAGTGACAAAATGACCGTTTATAGAAAGAGTTTTTTGGAATGAGATGTCCATGAAGGGGAAGAGTGCTTCCTACCATGGGCCAGGCCCTGGGTGCCATCGCCAGCGCCGGAAGACCATAGCAAGACACTGTTGGGTTTCACTTGCCAAGTGACACCTGTCAGTACAGTACATATAAGGAAATGTACGTAAATGCCTTTCACGCTCCAGGAGCCCGCCTCTGAGCATGGATTCAGGGCGATACTTACAGGCATTAGGGACAATTTCTGTCTGAAAATAAAAGCCATGAATCCCTTAAGAGAGACCTGGTATAAATCGATGTGGGTAGCAGCCATCTTTCTGAGATTTCATTCTAGAAATAATATACCTCAGAAATATTCTATTCTGTAATTTTTTGTTTTCTTGTGGGGTTTTTTGGTAACTTTTATTTTAAAGAGAATCAAACCCTGCAAAATAAAACAGAATAAAGCCAACCTAAACGAAACAGTGTAAGTGTACAGGGTTTCAAAAGAAGATATTAAGAAATCAACTGTGGTTACCATAATGTGTCTTGTCTTCAAAATAGATGGCCCTAAATTTATACATAGTAAAAATCGAACAGAACAGGACAGACTAGAACCAATAAAAACAAAACAATGAACGCAATACAGGGCTTCAATACAAGATAATAGTAAATCCCAAAGATAATAGTTATCTTTGA
>PVLA01018522.1:0-14334 GCA_004027455.1 Hydrochoerus hydrochaeris
GCTATTTTTCTATCATTGTTTACCTTTCTCCTTCATTCCACTGTTTGCCCCTTTCACTGAGGCCTTTCTGCCATTTTTCCCAGCATCCTGGTGATTTTCTTTTCTCTCTCTAGAATGTCCTTCAATATTCTTTGCAGGGTTGGATTGGTGGTCATGAACTCCCCCAGTTCCTCTTTGTTGTGGAAATATCTTGTCTCTCCCTTAATTTTGAGAGAAAGTTTTTCAGGGTACATCAATCTGGGTTGGAGGTTATTTTTTTTCAGGGCTTGGAATATTTCACTCCAAGCTCTTCTTGACTTGATAGTTTGTATCAAGAAGTCCACTGTGACTTTGATGAGTTTTCCTTTATAGGTAATCTGTTTCTTTTCTCTGTCCACTTTTAATATTTTGTTCTTGTTATGGATTTCTGGGATCCTGATTATTATATACCTGGGTGTAGATCTGTTTTGATTGTAGCTGGCTGTAGTTCTGTATGCCTCATATATCTGAACATCACTTCTGTTTCCTATGCTTGGGAAGTTTTCCTTAATTATCTCTGTGAATAGCCTTTTTATTTCATTTGTATTTGTCCCTGCTTCTTTGTTCACATTTTTTATTCTTAAGTTATAAATCCTCTTGTTGTCTTCTAGCCTTTGTATCATTACTTCCTGGTTCCTTGTTTTTTTTTTTAAGCATTCCTTCCTTTCGTGATCATACATTGTAACTCTATCTTCAAGTTTTGAAAGTCTGTCTTTAGTTTCTATTAAGAAGTTTTTCCAGCTTTCAATGGAGTTTTTAATTTCCTGATATTCTCTTGGTATGTGTTTCATGTATTCTAGATTTTGTTTATATTCTTCATCAAAGGTGTCTCTGGGTTCCTCCATTCTTCCATTTGTGTCCTCTTGAGGATTACCCACCATTTCTTTTATTAATCTTCTTATATCTTGCTTCACCTGAGTTAGAATTTCAGATTTAAATTCATTGATGTGGTCATAGAAGTATTTCTTTATTTCCAATGAGGCTGTGTCTGATATTGCATGTTTGCTGCCCTCAAACTCCTCCGCATTTACTTCTCCTGGACTCAGTTTCCTTGGTTCGGTGGTTGGAGGCCTTTTGCTATTTCTCTGTCTTGTCATGTTTCTGGTTACTTTCAGACAGGTGAGTGGTGGAGGTCTCCAGGCCTTTCGTATTGCTTACAGTTTTTCTGCAGTGCACTGGCTAGGGAAGTGCCACCACCCCCCTCAGTCCCCAGAATTTCTAATAAGACAAAGCAAACAACACAGTGGTGCATTCCCCCTAATAGTAATCTATCAGGCTACCATAGCAAAATTCCACGTCTGGGTGACAGACAAAAAGAGAGAGACAGAGAGAAAGAGACAGAGAGAGATCATAAAGTAAATTCCTTGAAGGTCTAGAAAAAATTGAGAACACAGGTAAAACAAGAACTACAACACCTTTGTTAATTGGAAAGTAAGTGGAAGAGCAGGGAGCAGGGGAAATATTACATAAATCATCTCAGTGCCAGGCCTGCAGTAGGGACTATTTACTTACTGGACTCCATAGATGTTATCTAGTGACACAAACTATCAGTTCCTACCAAGTAAGAAAGTGTGTTATTGAAATACCTCATATCCAGCACCAGTCACCTGGGAATACAGATACTGAATACAGAACACAGGCTGAGTATTCCATGCTAGTGATCTAATATAGCAATTGGCATACTCAATAATCACTTGTTCTCCCCACCCCCTCTTGGCACAGGGTCTTGCTGTGTGGTTTAGGCTGGTCTTGAGTTTACTACATAGCCAAAGCTGGCCAAAAACTCTCAGTGATCCTCCTGCTTCAGCCTGCCAACTGCTGGGATTACAGGCATGCTCCATCATATCCAGTCCCACTTATTCTTATAATGAATCCCAAATGTACTTGATAGTCAGGAATATTTGTACTTTAAAGCAGGAATAACTTGTATCCACAGCCTAAATCTCACTTTTGAACATTTCAGAGAGATTAAAAAAGGAAACTAACAAGGATCGAGCTCTTAAGTGCCAGGCTCTTTGCCAAGTACCTCAATACATTGTTTCACTAAATTGCTCATGGCAACACTGTTGAATAAACTGAGAGAAATTAAGTACCTTGCCAAAGTCATAGGCCCAGAAAGCAGAGAGCTTTCTAGGCACTCTGTGTCACTAGGCAAACTCATCTATGCCTCTGTTAAAAGCCCACTTTTCCGACATGCCACAATGTAGAAGAAAGGAAAGAAAAGAAAAGAAAAGAAAAGAAAAGAAAAGAAAAGAAAGAAAAGAGAAAGGAGAGGAGAGGAGAGGAGAGGAGAGAGAAAGAAAGAAAGAAAGAAAGAAAGAAAGAAAGAAAGAAAGAAAGAAAGAAAGAAAGAAAGAAAGAAAGAAGAATCCGACATGCCACAATGTAGAAGAAAGGAAAGAAAAGAAAAAGAGAGAAAGAAAAGAGAAAAGAGAGGAGAGAGGGGAAAAAAAGAAAGAAAATGCTTAATCTCCAAAGCAATTAATTCTATGTCAAATCTGGACAATTCAAGCCCCATTCAGAGACAATCTTCAGCACAAACCAACCTTCCCTCCCCTGATATTTGTGTAGCTTCTATAAAGTGTCATAGATTGGTGGATATTTTCAGAAAACTGACAACTTGTGGATCGAGTATAATTTTCTGTTCTGTTCTATACCTCCCCAACTCTGGTGAGAAAATAATTTTAAAATGCCTATGTCTATTCCTCTGATTTGAAGTCCTCTATTATTTTCTGTTGTCAAAACTCAGACAAACCTTATTATTTGATTAGGTCATTGGATATGATTTATATGTCTCCTAGGAGGAGTGACTGCAGAAAGGGAAAGTGATAGGACTTACGGGCCCAAAGTGGACTGAGCTCACTCATTAAGTTAGCCTGTCTGCCCTGCACTTGACAGTTATTAATGCTTCCGCCTCCTGCAGCGTCCAGTGTTTGCCCTTCTGGAGAACCAATCCTACATGTTTCTGTGATACTGTGAAAATATTGTTGAGCACAAGAGGCTTCCTTATTTTGGGCACAGTTTTCTGTAACAGTTCCCTGGCTGGCCCCCTTCTAATGCATCATCTATGAACACCAAATGACCAGCATGAGCCACTTACAGCATCTGAAACAACTAGCAGACCCTTGACTCAAGTCACTCTCCAGTTCAGACTGCTTCTTAGGAGGAAAGCATTGTCTTACTAACTCTTCACCAACCTAACAATACTGGCTTTGCCTTCATCAGGCTCCATTGTGTTATAACTTTACATTGCTGGGAAACTCTATAAGCTGACCATTTGCCCATTGTAATAACTGTCTCCAGCCATAAAGTGATCAAATAAGGACTGTGAGAGATATCATTTTTTGCATTGGTCAGGGTAGGCTCAGTTGTTATACTGTAGTAACAATTGACCCCTGATCTCAGCATCTTACAATGTCGATGATGTATTGCCCATTCATATTAAATGTCCATTGTGGGTGGGCAGATCATCTTCACTGTAGGACCCAGGCTAATGGAGACACTTTGTTTCCCAGGGGAGCATTAAGTCTGTAGTCAAGACAAATGAAGTATGACAAAACACAAGTGAATTCTGACAGGTTCTGTCTCCACTTCATCAACAAAGCAAGTACCATGGCACCTGCTGGTATCTACAGAGAAGGAACACAAAATCCTCCTTTAGGGAGCATCCCCTTCTAGAGGCCTCCATTCTGAGAGATAATACAATCTGCCACACTCTCTTGGGTGGAAACCCATCTCAACGTTCCCAAGTTGCCTTAGAAGGGGTACAATGCATGGAAAGCAGTCTCAGGACTGTTCACATGGTTCTGCCAGAGCAGCAGCTGAAAGCTGCTCATTTCCTTCGCTGTACCTGCTTTGTCTAGTTGAGAGCTCAGCTGACATTGATAGGTGACACTGGTTCCCCAAAGACTCCTTAGGTGAGTCAAGGTATTGCTCCTGATCTTTGTAATTCCTGGGCTGTAAGATCCCAATTCCTAAAGAGCCACACCTTGACCCTTGGCCAACCCTGGGGGCAGCGAAGGCAGCACACAACTCTTATACTGAAATGCATAGAACTTAAGCAGACAATGCTGTTACTGGCAGCATGAGACAATGTGACATAAAGATAATCTGATGATTTGGATTATGCCGATCACAGGTAATGCCTGTGCTAGAGCTGCCTCTTCTAAATGTGATAGTTCAAAATCTAGTTGAGAACCACTCCAAATGGGTTAATAATAATTTAAAATACATTATTCTGGAGCAATATACCCACAAGCATATATACAGGTTCTCTCCTCTCTCTCTCTCTCTCTCTCTCTCTCTCTATATATATATATATATATATATATATATATATATATATATATATATATAGTATTATTAGTAATGTACTATAAATCAGGAAGATAAAGAGAATCAACTTTAACAGTACTTCCTGTGGTAATATATGTATTAAAGGTATTCTTACATTAAAACAACTGATATACCTTCATTCAAGAATGATTTATTGGGCTAGGGATATAGCTCAGCAGCACAGTGCCTGCCTGGCAAGTTGTGAGGTCCTGAGTTTGATTCCCAGTACCCAAAACCAAAATAATCAGTAATAATTTATTGAGCACCAACACTGAGCCAGGTACACAGGAGGTACAACAGAGAATAAAGCAGAAAAAAAAATCTTAGCCCTTGTGAAATTTAAATTCTAGTAAGAGGAAAAAGACAGTCAAAGCTATCTTCTGAATGCACCTCCTGATCACTCTCTAGTCTTCCTCACCCTACTCTATGCCCTAGGAGACCCATCAGTATGAACTCACTTACCTCTGGTCTCCAGTTAGATTTATCCAGTAGGATGCACCTGTGAGAGATCAGAGACTGTGAGAATAAAGTTGAGGATTCATTCGTTGGGGAATGACTACACCCTTCTCTCAAGGGCAGCCCTCTCCACATTGCCACCCTCTCTGTCTACCCTGTGACTGCTCTTCCCTGTGCTCCTCTATGCTCGGAGTGGAGATGGTTCCTCACCACCACCACCACCACCACCACCACAATTGTTGGTTCAGAGGAACTGCATCAGGCTTCAGTGGTTTCTCTAAACTTTGTCCACCATCTTTACTGATAATTATTTTGTTATACTGTCATCAAATCACTCAGTGCAAAGATACTATTTCTTTTTTTTTTCCTTATAGGAAAAGTACGAGTGGCAGCCACAGGTATTGGGTTGACAAGCTGTCAAAGTCTCTCCAGGTTGCTCTCACATGCAGTTGGGGAAAAGATACTATTTCTTGCTGTACTCCTGACCAATACACAAAGAAACAGGTATAATAAATTACATATATTACATGAGACATGAGTGAAACATAAATAAAAAATTTTAAATAAAAATAAATAAATAATTTTAAACAAACAAAAAATAAAATAAATAAAAAATTTTTACTACAATACAGGACATATTGCCATTAATCCTCCCCAAAACTCTCCCCCCAACACATTTATCCTATCATTCTCACCACTTTCTGAAGCAGTTCTCAAAGTCCTCTTTTGTGAGTGACTTTAGGAGATGTGATCAAAGATCAATCAATGCTGCTGCCATGGGCCGTCCAAGGGAAAGACAGGCTCATGAAAACAGTCTAGTGTGTCCTTATCTACTTTGTTCACAGTATCTGCTGCTATGCATCTTGTGGCTCTTCCTCAAAGTCAGAATGACTATGAAAGGAAAACATTTTGAACCAATTCAGGACATCAAGGCATCCATGATAACACAACTAAAGATGTTAGTGAGTTCTGCTCAGAAAAATAAATCAAAGAAAACAGATAATGAATGCTGGGTTAGGGCAGGAAGGTGGTCTGGGGAGGCTTCATCAGTAAAAGTGTAATCATACAAATTTTCTGTCCCCCAGTAGAACTTCCTTTACGAAGGAAACCTTATGAGGACCCCAAAATATAAAACCTAGAAGAGCAGACATCACTGACTGAACCAAAGGCAAAAGTGGAGCCAAGGCTCCCCCAGGCCTCATTCTCCTCCCAACCACCAAACCCCCATGAACTCCCTCACCACTTCACTCTTGGCTTCTCACACACCTAGGCTGATCCTAGGAATCTAAGATACACAGATCCGAGGGAGATACAAAATATTCAGTTCCTAACCCTCTCCAAGGTTTATGCCATCCCATTCCAGAGAAACCTAACACTCTCATCTTGCCTCAGGTGATTCCTTCTGCAGAAACACAATGGAATGCCACGTCCTCATCTCTTACATTGTGCTGCTGAAAGCAGAAGCAGCCTTATCTTTATTTGTAAAATTGATGCTAAGGATCTTGCTCCTATTTTTCTCTACCTCTGTTACATAAAGACTGATGAACTATGCTGTTTCCTTCTACTGGACAATAAGAATGTTCTCTATCATGTCCTCCTGTCAGCACTGTCAGCCAACATGAAACCAGAGGTGAGTGTTATGCTAAACTGCTATGACTATTCTCAAAGGTGTTTTCTTAATGCCATGTTCTTCTTTAGATTCTCTTCTATCATGTTTATTTTGGGTGGTTTATTTCATTGTATTTAGAATTTATTTCCTTGAGGATAGGTAAGCTGCAACTAGATTGTGCAATCTAAGTAAAATATTTTCTTTTTTATTTTGGTTAACTTTTCCCTAGCTATTTTGACAACATCAAAATAATAAAAACTTTAATCAGTTAATCACTTTTGGTCTTGATGCTAAATACATTGAGCAACTTGAGTGATTTTTCTTTCTGACTCAAGACACTATGTTTCTTCACACATGGAAAGAAAATACTTCTGGATAATATATGATTGCCAGAGGCTGTATTCAGTTCTGAGAGTTCAAAGATAACTGTGGTCCAGAACAGGTCCTCAAGCAATTGACGGTCTAGGATTGAAGACTTGTTTTATTCTTTCAAACTTTTCATTTAGAATTTACATTAATTTGTAGTTAAAAACTGATTTGAAAAGAATATATTCTTGAAAGCAAAATTAATTTTCCCATTTAGCTCTATTGTCTTTTGCCAGTCAATATAAAAATAAACATTCTAAGCACTCTTCAATTACAGCATACCACAAACAAATGTAAGCTTGCTCTTAAAGTACTTTCAGCAGTAAAAACTTTGGGAGGTCAGCCATGGCTCCTGGCATACCACTATGCTCTTGCGGTGCTTTTGTTTTTCATCTGTCATGCTCCCTTCAACTTCAAGCCCTTTTTAAATACTCAAAAACAACATTTGGCTTAGAAAGTCCTAGATTTGTCCACCTATCAGGTAAGCCACATTTTAATACAGGCAGAATTCCTAGCAAGTTTTATAGCTTTCAAAGTTTGATAAGTAGTTTTAAGTGACCATGATTGAACCATCTGCCAAGGCATTACAAGAACTCCAGGTTATAGACATAACCAGCCATGGTGAATCTCCAATGTCTATGTCATTCATTCACTTAACAAACACATACTAAGCACCTACAATTTGCAAAGCTCAATTTTTGGTACTGTGGTATGAAATGGTAAACAAGATAGCTACACTCTGCCCTGGTAAAACTGAGTCTAACAGATGAAACAAATAATAAACTCACCAAGTGTGATGAATAGAACCTGAAGAAATTCAGAATCTGCTACCCAAAAATGTACTACTTTAGTATACTGGCTATTTTGAGTTAATAGCACTTAAAAGAAAAGAAAAGAAAAGAAAAGAAAAGAAAAGAAAAGAAAAGAAAAGAAAAGAAAAGAAAAGAAAACACAAGCCACAGGTTTGTGAAGGGCATTCCAGTTCCTTTTCTTTTCTTTTCTTTTTTTTTTTTTTTTTGGTACTGGGGATTAAAGTCATGACCTTGTACTTGCCAGGCAGGTGCTTATAACACTGAGCTAAATCCCCAGCCCAAAAAACAGATGAAATTCCTATGTGACAGCTGCCCTCCCATACCAGAATAAAAGAAATGTTATCAAAGCAAGGTTCTGAGTTCAATTCCCAGTACCAAAAAACAAAACAAACAACAAAAAAAAGTTATCATCAATGAAAACATATTGAGACCAACAGAATTCCACACAAACAAAACTTGTTAAAGTAACTTTTTATCTTCCATTAGCCTCCCCATGTATTTAATTTTTCTACAATATGTTCAGTCCAGTATAAAGTACTTAGGTTTTGCTAATTGTGTGGGTCTTCATTTCCTTATTAGGTGTCCTATATCTTGTAAAATCACATTAGATAAATTTATACTATATGCATATGTTTTTCTCCAGTTCATCTGTTTTATGCCAATTCCAGGGCCCCTAAGAAAGTACAGGTAAACTCTTGCCTCCCCTATAGACTCACAAGGACCAGAGTTTTGGCTTCCTTTACTATGTCTCCCCTGTGTGTACTTGACAGACTTGGTGAGTGTTTGCTGGGTGAACAGCATAAAAATGAAACCCACAATGCTGCAGAGGCATATTGCCAGGGCAAGTCACCTTGTCTGAGGGCCAAGAAAGATTATCCTGGGAAATAGCTATCTGTTCAAGTTGGTGCACAAAGTGAGTTGAAGAGAGGGAAGAAAAGCTTTGCTTGAAGGTCCAGAAGTTTGAAACAGCAAATACATAAATATCCATAATGGCTGAAGTGGGAAGAGCATGGAGTTATAAGAGCTAGGGTTGAAAGTTGGATTCAAGCCAATTGAGATAGTACCACCAAGCAGGTGACAGACCAGGTAGTGTCTGGGGTACTGTGGGCTCCTTCTGGAGATTCTTTCCAGGTTCTTGTTATCTTAAACAAAGAATTAGGCAAGACAAACAAACAAGGTGGGTGACTTTACATTTATTAAAAGTAGGAAAAGAAATATGCACTGCAGAGTGACAGCAAGCTACTGTAAAAGAGAAAGCACAGAGGTCATGAGGTTAATGGCTGGCACCTTGTGTAACTCTCATTCCTCAGGCTGATGTCAGATCTAAGCTGTCCTATCAGAAAGCTGCTTGATTTCATGCCAGAACAGCTGAGGGTAGCACTTTCTGGTTGGTCCAAGCACAGAGATTAGGAGCTATGTTCTCCATGTCCTGGATCTCTGTGATTGACCAGTCATGCCCACTTAACTAGCTGCCTGGCCACCCTCTAATGTCCTGCCGCAATGGGAAACTACTGAAGAGTTTCAAGTAGGTGGAGGGTATGGTCATATTTTTCTTTTTAAAAAGTCCCTACATATAAAAAGAAGTCCTTGTAGTTGACATTAAAGAGTGATCTTCCTGGCTTTGGGCCCTCACTGCATGCTCTGGCGGAATCCCAGCTCAGGGAAAGGGACTTTTAGCCCTCTCCTAGGCAGTAAGACCACCTGCTGGGTCCCAGAGCATCCTGGGCTGCACACAGGGATGGGGGCCTAACTGGGCCACACCCAGCAACTGCCAAGCAGCCAGTAGGACCCAGATTCCAGCTTTGGGCCTTCACCACATGCTCCGGCGGAATCCCAGTGCATAGAAAGGGACTTTGAGTCTGCTCCCAGGCAGTAAGACCACGCACTGTGTCCAAGACCACCCAGGGCAGCACACAGGGACAGGGGGCCCAACCAGGCCACACCCTGCAACCGCCAATCAGCCAGCAGGACCCAGATTCCAGCTTTTGGCCATCACTATACACTCAGGCAGAATCCTAGCCCATGGAAAGGGACTTTAAGCCTGCTGCCAGGCAGTAATACCATGTGAAGCATCCCAGACCACCCCAGGCCACACACAGGGATGAGGGCTGAACTGGGCCATGCCCAGTGACCACCAAGCAGCCATTGGGACCCAGATTCCAGCCTCAGGCCCTGACTGCACACTCTGGCAAAATCCCAGCACACAGAAAAAACTTGGAATTTAGCTCCCAGGTGGCAAACCTTGGACTATGGTGGATTAACTGTGCCAGTGTGGCCCCTAAAATAGAGGTGGACAGTTGGTAAATAGGGCCAGTAGTAAAGTCCCCTCCAACTAATTGTAAGACCTTGGTGACTCTGAAAAGAGTGTGGGTGACCATCTCCTAGACACAGAAAATATCAAGCAGAGTGAAAATGACAAAACAAAAAAGCAAAATGCAGTCTCAAACATCTAGTCCACCAGAAGCAAGTGCAGGAGATATTAAAATAGAGGACCCCAAAAGTAACACACCGGGAACCTCAAAAAAGATAGTGAGCAAAATAAAAAAACAACTCCATGAGGCTATAGAGGAAATCAAATTAGAAGTACTCTCCCATGTAAAGACAGAAATAACAACCTTAGTAAAGGAGTTACTGAGCACAGCTAAAGAAGAAATTCAGAAAAAAGTACAGGAGCATGGGAAACTGATTGAAACCTTGAATGAATAATATAGAACACATGCAGAACTCATGAAACAAACTGACAGAGACATCCAAGAAGCAAGAAATTCTATTCAAAGCTTACAAAACTGCTTAAATGAAGTTGAGGATAGGATTTCAGACCTTGAGGACAGGATCGCAATTAGTGACCATGAAAGGATAGAACTTTTAAAAATAACAAAGCAGCATGAAATGACAATCCAACAGCTTCAAGATGATGCCAAGAGCAACAATATAAGATTAATAGGCATCAGTGAAGAGGCAGGAGTCAAAGCAAATGATGTAGAAAAAATATTCACAGAAATAATAGAAGAAAATTTCCCAAACATGGGGAAAGAATCTGATACGCAGATACAGATTGCATGTAGAACACCAAACAGTCACAAACAACATAAATCCACATCCAGACACAATAATTAAGATCTCAGACATGCAGCATAAAAACAGAATACTAAAAGCTGTTAGAGAAAAGACACAACTCGCCTACCAAAGAAAGTTCATTAGAATCACAGCAGACTTTTCAGCACAAACCCTCAAGTTAAAAAGAGCTTGGAGTGAGGTATTTCAAGCCCTGAAAGAAAATAACTTTCAACTCAGACTGTTGTACCCAGCAAAACTTTCATTCAAGTTTAATGGAGAAACAAGATACTTCCATGAGAAAGAACAACTGAAGAAATTCATGTCCATCAAACTAACACTAGAAAGATTACTGAAAGACATACTACACAGAGTTAAAAATGACCACAATCCCCAAAACAACAACAGAAAGAAATCACTAGGTAGGATAAGCAATTAAATAAAGGGAAAAGCAAAAACCAAACAAGTGGAACATAACATGACAAAGTCAAGCCAGTACATATCAGTGATATACATAAATGTAAATGGCCTCAATTCACCTATAAAAAGAAATAGACTGACAGAATGGATCAAGAAATATGATCACACAATATGCTGTATACAAGAAACACATCTGACCCAAAAGGAAACTCATAGGTTAAAAGTCAAAGGATGGAAAACAGTATTCCATGCAAAGGAAGCCAGAAAAAACAGGTAACTATTCTAATTGCAGACAATGTGAACGTCAAACCTAAAATGATTAAAAGAGATAAAGAAGGTGACTATATACTCATTAGTGAAAAAACTCAAGAGGAAGAACCAACAATTATAAATATATATGCACCAAATTCAGGGGCACCCAACTATGTAAGACAGACACTAATGGACATGAAAAACCAAATACACAAGAACACAATTATAACAGGGGATCTTAACAGCCCATTGTTACAAAAAGATAGATCAACTAGACAAAAAGTCAGCAAATAAATAACAGAACTGAATCATACCTGTGAGCAATTGGACTTAGTAGATGTTTAGAGAGTATTCCACCCAACCACATCAGAATATACATTCTTCTCAGCAGCACATGGGACATTCTCCAAAACATGTATTATCCCATAAAACATTCTTAAGTAAATGCAAAGGTATTGAAATCATACCATGCATAACAGCTGCCCATAGCACACTGAAATTGGAAATTAATGGCAAAAGAAATTGCAAAACCTGTACAAATACTTGGAAATTAAATAACGACCTTTTGAACAACCAGTGGACTACAGATGATATTAAAGAAGAAATAAAGCAATACCTACAATTCAATGAAAACACAAAAACAACATACTGTAATCTATGGGATGCAATGAAAATGGTCTTAAAAGGGAAATATATAGCAATAAATTGTCATATCAAGAAAACAGAATGAGCACAAATAACCTAGTGCTCCATCTCAAGCTTCTAGAAAAAGAAAAGCAAGCTAAACCCAAAGCTCATAGAAGAGAGGAAATTGTAAAGATTAGAGAAGAAATCAATGCACTTGAAACTAAAAAAGAAAAACAATACAAAGAATTAATGAATTGAAAAGCTGGTTTTTTGTGAGAATAAACAAAACTGACAAACACCTAGCTAACCTTATTAAGAGAAAGAAAGAAAAAACCCAAATTCATGCAATAAGAACTAAAAAGGGGGAAATTACTACAGATCCCATGGAAATTCAAAAGATCATGAATACTTACTTTGAAAATCTCTACTCACATAGAATGGAAAGCACAGAGGAAATGGACAGATTTTTAGAAACATATGAACTACCAAAGTTCAACCAAGAAGATGTAGCAATTTTGAGCAACCCAATATCAGCTATTGAAATTGAAAATGTAATTAAAAACTTACCAACAAAGAAAAGCCCAGGTCCTGATGGATTCACAGATGAATTCTACAAGAAATTTAGAGAAGATTTGATGCCAATACTCCTTAAACTCTTCAATGAAATTGAGAAGAAAACAATCCTCCCTAAATCATTCCTGGAGGCAAGTATTACTCTGATACAAAAACCAGAGAAAGATCCAACCAAAAAGGGGAACTATAGAACAATCTCACTAATGAACACTGATGCAAAGATTCTCAATAAAATACTGGAAATAGAATGCAGCAAATCATCAAGAAGATTATACATCATGACCAAGTGGGGTTCATTCCAGGAATGCAAGGATGGCTTAACATATGCAAATCAATAAATGTAATACACCACATCAAAAGAGCCAAAAACAAAAACCACATGGTCATCAAATAGATGTAGAAAAAGCTTTCGACAAAGTCCAACACACGTTCATGATAAAAACTCTTGAGAAACTCAGAATACATGGTGTCTACCTCAACCTTATAAAGGCCATCTATGACAAACCAACAGACAACATTATACTAAATGGACAAAAACTGAAAGCTTTCACTTTAAAATCAGGAACAAGAAAAGAATGTCCACTATCACCACTCCTTTTCAACATAGTTCTGGAAACACTAGCCAGGGCAATTTGACAAGAGAGAGAAATAAAAGGAATACAGATAGGAAAGGAAGAAGTTAAATTATCACTATTTGCAGATGACATGATACTCTATAGAGAAGACCAAAAAACTCCATTAGAAGACTACTAGAGGTAATAAACAAGTTCAGCAGTGTAGCTGGATACAAGTCAATGCTCAAAAATCAATAGCATTCCTGGGAGATTGCAAGATGGCCGACTGAGTGGCAGCATGATAAGAGAGCCTCTCTGAGGAAAAAAAATATAAAAACAACTCAGATGCTGGAATCTGGCAACATGGAGAAAGCCAGACAAAAAGGAGAGGAATTCTCACGACCCAGGAAGAAACTGAGGAAAAAGAAAAAAGAAAGAAGAAAAAGAAGCATGGAAAGAGGGCTGGAGCTGGGTAAGCCCCGATCGCTGTACTGGCACCTCTTAGAGTCAGGTGACTCATGATCGAGCTGAGATTGCGGCCCTGCCGAGAGCGGGGGTTGGTGAGCTCCAGACCCTCAGCTGGAGGAGGCACTGAGACAGGGAGTGGAAAAAGCCAGTCAAGCTGCACTAACTTTGGTGAGTGATGGGAACTGTATTCCCCAAACCAGGAGGACTGGCTGGGTGACATTTTGGAGTTGGGCAGGGCCAGCTTGAATCAAAACCCCAGGCAACGTCCGCTGATGACTCCTAGTCCAAAGCAGATTGGTGGGATCTGCTCAGGCAGGGCCACGCCCCTGGTTGAAACCCAATAGCCAGGGACGAGGCTTTTCTGGGCCAGTGGCATCCCCAGGGAACACACAAACTTGTTGAAGCATAAACTGGTTGACTGGCATAGGGGAGGAGCCAGCTCTCAGCATGCAACTCACAGATCCGCGGCAGACTGGGGGGCTGTACTTCCCTAGAAAATGCACTACAGAAAAAACTGTAAGCAATACAAAAGGCCCAGAGATCTCCACCACACACCTGTCTGAAGGGGGCTGGAAACATGACAAGACAGAGAAAGAGCAAAAGGTCCCCAACTGCGGAACCAGGGAAAGTGAGTCCAACAGAGGTAAATGCAGAGGAGGGTGAGAGCAGCAAACTTGTAATGTCAGAGACAGCCTCATCAGAAATAAAGAAATACATCCATGACCTCATCATCAAATTTAAATCTGAAATTCTAACTCAGGTGAAGCAAGATATAAGAAGATTAATAAAA
>PVLA01018523.1:0-14325 GCA_004027455.1 Hydrochoerus hydrochaeris
AGTGTAGTCAGTCATACATCAAATTCAGCATTATAGGGCCTATTAAGGGATGGATTGGGCAGTTTCTTTAGATGAGCCCAAGAAGAAAGATTTGATATTTTTCTTCAGGAAGGTATAGAGAATCAGAAAAGAGGCGGTTTTCACAATACATGCCTCTGGTTTAATGAAAGCAAAATGACTCATTTGACTGGTGGTCACTGTTCTTGTAAAAAAATAAAGCAGAAACAAAACACCTTAACCAGCCATCTTTAGTCATTTTATGAGGTAATCCCAGTCTCTCAGCAGCTGCATACCTCAATGAAACTGGGATTAGAAACCCACAGAACTATAAATAGAACTTTCTGAAGTTGGCAGGTAGAACTAGCTTTGGTTACAATGATGAAGGTAAACAAAAGTGTCAGAACATCTGGATTCCAGGAACAAAGAAAACCAAATACCAGCTCTGCCATATGTCACTGAGAAGCCTACTAAAATTAGCATGAAAGTCATTGTGCAAATGATACTAAAAGAAAACATTTTCTTTCTTATAACATGCTCGTCTGAGCTAACATTCTTTGGAAAGAGTGTTTTATTTTATGCATTGTGTTTTCTCCCTGAAATTATAGAAATTACATCTTTTCCTGATTAGAAAATTTAATAACAGAGACTATAAAATACTTGCTTTTTGTTCTAAAGCATGTAAAATCATTTAGGTGCCTGTACTATATCCTATATTCTTCTTCAGACTCTTCTTAAATTGGATTTTGCCTGCTAGCAAAGCAAGCATCTGGCTTTGGAGTAGAAAAAAGCCTAGGTAACCCCAGGACTATGCTTCTCTTTGGGATACTCCAAAGCACTTGAAGTGGGGATAGAATTATTCCACCACGTTTGGTGGTAACCTGTTGGAGATGTGAAGGTATAGTGTCAGCCTTTTAAAATTAAAAGTGGTTAGAGGGTGTCTTAGTAAAAAATTTTTCTCTGGACATGTAACTGTTCATCCATACATTGTTTAGGACAGAAATTTTAAAAGGTGATAGCAAATCTGAACACTTTTTATCAGAATTGTTTGTTAAAAATAATTCAAGAAAAAGATTTTTTTGCATTGAATCAACTTACTCATATCCATAATTCAGAATATTAGAGATCTTTGAGTCTGTATCAAGTTCTTCAGTAATAAGAAAGAAATTAATGTTCTGAGTTCCTTCAAGTTTTGTCCTTTGATGATAACACCTAATTAGGAATTATATTGCAATGAATTTTATCTCCATATTTTTCATTTGTTATAGAAACATTGCAGAAGGTGTCATAAGTAAGACAAACTTACAGATTGTAACATTGATTTATGTTTGCAAGTTTGATTTTTTTTGCTGCAAATGTCATTTTAAATAAGGTGAGGGTTAAGGATAGCAGTTAAACAATAGCATATTCAAATTATTCACATTACAGAATTGAGTAAAGATCTTTACACTTCTTAGGATAAAAATGTAAATCAAACCCATCTTATGTTAAAATAATTTGATTAAAATATAATTATCTCTATAACACTTCTAATAAGAACCTATATTTCCCTACTAAATGAAACCTCAATTCCTAGATCTATTCTACAATTATTGGTTCCCAAGAAGTATCTCTGCTCAGTATCAATAACTTTCAAAGATAACAAAGGAATGCGATTTTTTTCTGAGATTGGAGTGATATAACTGATGGACCTTTTTCCTCAATATTTTAAATTAAAATTTCTTTAAAGTAAAGAAACCATTAATTGATTTATTAACATGAAATTCTCCTAATGTATCAAGTACTTTATGGCAATTAGAAGATTTAGTTGCTGCATTTTTTCAGGTTTTATAATATATATATTATATATTATAACATGTAGTTATATTTGCAGAAAACATGTAGATGATGTCATGGTATACATTACCACATTAAAACTAAATTCTTACCTTGACTTGGGCTCTCAGATAAACCACTTTTGTAGTCTTCACCTGCAAAGTATTGTCAAGAACAACAACTTAACTCTGATGGCAGATCTAACTCTAGCCTAAGAGTTCAGGTGAACTGTAAGAGTTTATAATTATCTAAAGTAATTCAGGGGGATCTTTTGAAAAAATTTGTTATTTTTGCTGTGTAAAAATTACTATAAGTAGATGGTAGCCAAAATTATTATTCCTATCATTTTAACTTGGTTCATGTGTGTCACCAAGCACTTGTAAATTTCATTCCTTTAATTTGTTATGTAACTCAGTGACCTGGAATAATTGGTGCTCATTGCTTTTCTTTTGATCCTTAAAATACTTTTTTATTCTGTCTAAAAGAATTCTCCTAAAATGCATATGATCTCATGACTACAGATGGTGCACCATTTTATGAGCATATATGAAATATTTAATTGGATTGAGCTGGAAAGGGACAAAAAAGAAAAGAAACACCAGTAAGAAGATAAAAGAACAAAAATCAAACTTTGCCTACCTTAAAATTATGTCTGTATTCCAATCTTGTACCTTAGGAGAAAACTGAAAATATCAGTATGGGTAACTGATGATAGCGTTTTAAACCACAGTATTTGTGTTCAACAAAATGTCATAAAATAGTTATGTAAGATTCAGTGTACCAAAAATTTGATAAAACAAAAATATGCTAATCAAATGCATATTTTAAAGGAGTAGAAAGAACTCATATGTATCCACCAGAGCAGAATTTGTTTTCTGCATGTAAAATTTAGTACTATATCTTCAGTCAATATTTGCTGAATTATCTAAACATTTGTACAGCTTTATGCTAAGGAGATACCACTGAGGATCCAAGTATCAAGTGTGCTATAAATTATATATCAAGAAAGTTTAGCATTATTTCTGAATAAGGGTCTTGGTGCATATAAAATAAATGGCTTACAATATGTGAGAAAAACAGTAAATTAGGCATCCAGAGCTCCTCTTTATTTCACTGTTTTTCTTTTCCATCCTCTCTTCTCTCTTTTCCCCTAACCCCCCTTGTTTCTTAAGCCTCTCTCATTCTCCCTTCCTTCTCTTTGTCTTCTCCTTCTTTCTTCCTAGCTTTCAAAAGGCACATTACTCTAATATTTTACTATTTAGGCTGGGGCCTCCCTTTTCCACTTTCACATAATCGAACATTTTGTGAACCTGTGAGACAGAGAAAGTGAATATTTAGCAGAAATCATTTGTGAATAGAAGTGACTGAGAGAATTGGGACCTTGACTTCTGGAGATTTTCTCAGTAAAGAGAAACTTGTTCTTTTTCACTGAATTTAAACACTTTCTGAAGAAATATCAGGGTCAACCTGTTTTGGGGCAATCTCCTTATCTTTAGCTCTGACAGAAACCTTAATTTAGAAAAATTCTCTTATTTTAAGTAGTCATTTTAAAAAATGTCACACTGCTAAAGATTGAAATAGAAAAAGGAATCTTTTCTGTTCCTAGAGAAATTTCTAAAAAGCACTTTCCAGTAAGATGGATACACTAAATGTAGTTTAATTTTTAAAATTAATTTTATTAGTACATTTTAGATACACATAATGATCACATTCATTGAGGAAGTTTGTAGCTGTACATGATATTTCGTGATTCTTCTTTTTTTCCTGAACCCTTCTCCTCCATTCAACTCTTCTTCCCCTCCTTATACAGAGGAGAAAAGAAAGGAGAGAAAAAAAAGAAGGGAAAAAATGGTAACTTAATTTTACCAGCTCTTAAAGATAATGGACATGATGTCTTCCTAGGTACTCCCTAAAACTTAGCTTGGCATGGCATTGTGTTTTGACTTATTTTTGAGGGTCTGAAAACATTTGCCATTAATTTTATAATTCTGCTCTATTTATACAGCAATATACACTCTATGTCATATTTCTTAACTCTGTGCTTTGAAATTTTAGCTTATATTCAGATAGCTATTTTTGACCACGATTTTGATCTGTTCACCAAAATTAATAAATTGCCATATTCTTAAAAAAACATAGCTTCAATCATTTTATGATATATTTTTCAGGGAAAATTAAATCATTTCTAGCACAATATTTAGAAGTTATAGTAATATTAAGGAAGTAAAAGTATAGAATCATATTTAAAGATATAGTAACAGGCAAGGTAGAAAAATAATTTTAGGATACTCCCATCATTAGAATTATTTGAGTATGTCTTGAATTAGACTTAAAAATTCTTTAGTCTTTCAATATTGAAAATTGGTTTCCATGTTTTTTATGTTAATATATTTATGCTATGTTCAAACTACTACAAATTTTTTGTGATGTAAACCTGTGTTCATTAATATAAAATCATATAAGATGGCTATACCTTTTTTTTTCTTTTTGGAAGATATACTTCAGTGAGTCAAATACCCTTTGAAATTTTTATTCTTATTTCTTATTTATGAGCATGAGAAGTCTTCAGTTTTTAACTGACCAGGTAGTCAAAAAAGGGGTATGAAAAATTCAGAAAAAGTAAAAGCTTTGAAAGGGAAGAACTCTATTAATTCACTTGTATTCATTCTATACCTACATTATTTTTTTGGATCAGGGATTCAACACATGATCTCGTGCTTGCCAGGCAGGCACTTATACCACTGAGCTAAATTCCCAGCTCTAATTGCATTACTTTGAAATTAAAAAACAAAAACAAAAAAACCCAGGCAGCTGGCATATAAACTGTGAAGAAACTGATTGTTTCCTCCTGTGATTGGTGTCACTAACAAAGCCTTAGTCTTGAAATTACAGTGAATATTAATACTTTTTCAGATGAAAAACTCTACATCCAATATTTTTGCCATTTTCATCTCTTTAGAAAAGTATTTTTAATTATTGTAGAAACAGGAAATATGGAGGAGGAAGACAGAGATTAAAATGAAACTTTAGCCAGCTGGTATCCAAAGTCCTGCTCGTTCTTCCACTTTGTTGTTTCTTACTGAATTGATACCTAAGGCCCACATATGAAAAATTTGCAAGCTACTAATTCATTTTCTCTTTGAAGAATTTGGAGCAAAAATCACTCAATTATGTGGAAATTGATTCATAACATCATGACATAGTATGACAATAGCTATAGTACCAAGGATGTCTTGTTAGGTTCAATAGAAAAGTGGTCAGGAAAGAGACTTTCTGATTTTGTTCTTAAAAATTGGTCTTTTATTTAGGAAAATATCTTCCTAAGAATTTTGCTTTTGAAAAGTCTTTTAAGTTTCATAAAAGCTGCCCTTAACTATATTACTGCTTTGGTAATCAAGTGGCAAAAGAGTCTCACTATGCTTTTAAAATATACCAATTAAGTGCATTCCAGAAATAATAACATATCATTCTTCATTTCAAAATCTACCTATCTGAATCCTGACTCTTCAATTATGAGTAGCCATTTTATAAACCAAAGGGTTTCTTCCCAAACAGTACTTCACATATCAAACTTAGCCTGCTCATTTCAGTGCTTAAAATAAACAGCCAGTGCATTTTCATTCAGGCAAACTATAATAATAAATAGGTTTCCCCACTTAATAAAAATACATATTTATAGTGTTAGGCCTTCATTTGCTTTCGCTGCATGGGATGGTTCTATCTAAGCAGATAACCTGAATTATTTTAAAATTTAAGCCAATTTGGTACAATTTTATCGGTCTAAATTTTTGGCTTGGCTTGCTATGTAAATAATGCATACATCTGCTATTTTGCTGTTAAATTATACTTTGTGAATCATATCTTTTAAAAATCTAGTTCTCACAAATTTAAATTATAATGTCAGCAAATAATGCCAGGTAAACATACTAATATATATATGTAGGGCATGTTTAAATTGCATATATTTTGAAATGTCAATCAATTTTTAATGGATACATCTATTAAACCTGTTTCATTAATTTTTAAAAGTTTCATTTGTTGTTTCAACATTATATTTTAAAATGATAACCTTTATCCATTAATGCAGGTTTAGAGAAACATTTTCTGATTAAAATGATAAAATGTGCCTCATTTCACTAGAATTTTCAGAATAAGCTATACATGTAAAAAGTACATAAGTACTTATAGGATTATAAATATTCTCTGTATCTTTTTTGCTTTTCATGAAATGCCATTTTAATCATTTGCTTATTTTATTTGTAATTATTCCAAATTGTGCACAATGTAAATAGCATGTTTCATGATGCATTAGTCTTTGTATTTACAGACTACAGAACAAGGTGAACCTGTATATGAAAATGAGTGATGGAAATCTGAGATTCTTCTCAGAGTGGAAATAACAACTGTGTGTTATATTTACATAATTTGTTACAGAATTGTCTAAGTCATGTGTTTATTTACCTTAAAAGTTCAAATTGTCACTTACAAAACATTTAAATCAATAAATTATACCCAAGAAGTCTGTACATTCTTTTTTAACGTATTTTTTTTACAAAGTAAATGACCACTAACAATATGAATGAACAACAGATGAAAGAATGATAGGACAAATAACTGAGTGAATGGAGTACTCATAACACATTACCTAGATGGCCGAAGATGCTGCTGATATATTAGGCAGGACTACATTTAAATTATTTTTATATAAAATTATTTTATGAAATATCCTACATATCCAAGGAGCACAAAATTTCTGTAGTTTCATGTACTCTATATGTAACACAGAAAAAGCAGTTTATTTGTCTTATTACCAGATAGTTGATTCCTGAAAATGGGTTATGGTGCTGCCATAGAGAAATGTCAGCTGAAGGCCTCATAACATTCAGACTAGATGCAGCATGCACCCACAAAAAACTGTCTTAATCTGATATTCCTGTACTCCAGCAATATATATAAGTAAAATCAAGTCATCTTTGTTATTTTATTTGAACTTTCTGTTTCTAATAGCATAATACCACAGAGTAGGAAAGTTTAAAAGGAGATTTACTTTGGCTATGGTTCTGAATGTCCAGTGTCTAGGGGTCACAACTGGTGATGGACTTCCTGCTAGCAGAATCTCAAAGCAGTGCAGGGAATCACATGGTGAGAAAAGGAGCATGGGTTTGCGTGTATCTCTGATCCCACTCCATCTTCTTACACTTTTTATAAAAGCTCAGCTCCCAGAGATTCCTACCTCTAACTACTATAGTCAGATTAAGTTTCCACTCTATACCTCACAGTAGGAATTAAATTCCACCATAAGATTCAGAAATGCTAAATATGTACAAACCATTGCAACTCTGTCCTCTATCACTGCTTGATCTCAACCAGGCATATCCATTTTACCCATTTCTAGAAGTTCCCAAGAAAATCTTCATCCTCATCCCCAAATAGGGTTATTATCTTTTTGACCTTGTCATCTTATTGGTACCTACTGTTAGAAGCAATGCCACTATTAACCACTATTTCCCTGGAAATAGAATTGACACTGAATAGGTAAAAGAAGTAGAAGAAACATTTCATAATAGTCCTAAATGACAATTGGTATTATGTACATTTTCTGAATTCTTAACAATTCTACAGAAAGCTTCCTTCTTTATTTTAAAGATAAGAGAACCTATTAATTTGCCATTGGGTTAGTTACTAATGGATTTTCTTGCTTTGGCACTATTACCAAATAGACAGGGCAATAGCTACTTTGACACGTGATTGATGAGGTCGAGACTACAGCTTGTTAACAGGGACTTAACTGCAAAGTCAGATAGGATATTTTGCTCAGGAACAAGTGAAAATTGTTTTTGCCACAATTTCATTTCTGTCTGTGAACTACTGATTTGCACAATTTTCTCTACAATTAGAATGCCTCTGTGTTCCTCTGCAAGGTAGATGACAGAGTATGTTTCAGTTGCAACATGTTGCTCAAGACCAAATGATCTGGGTAACGCACACCCATCACCAGCAACCTCTGGCCGGTTATGAACCAAAACCCAAGTTATCTGCTCCAACCTCTCACTTATTTGCATATTCACAAATATACAAATTAGAGAGAGAGAGAGACAATCATTTCATAATTTCAATTAAAACTCATTCAGAAGTAAGGATTTTGGTAGTTGGCTAGCCATTTCTGTCACAGTTCTATTTTGTATTTTGAGATTATTTACTATTTTATTCTTAGGAAAAATAAACTATTTCAAGCTTAAGTCTATGACTATTTAAAATAGTGCTGTAATCATTCAATAACCATAATTGTATTAACTATGAGATAGTCTTGCTTCATTTGATTCTCATGGACAGAGCTGTGCTAACCAAATGATTTGTATCTGCAAACACATCCTCCTAATAAAACACTGACTCTGCCAGGGTCCCACAATGGTTCCAGATTCCTGTGGAATGAGCTTTACTGCAGAGAAAGGGACTCCACTGCAAGGTGTCACCATCACCATGATTATACGAGGATGGATATAAATTCCTTAGGAGATAAAGCTTCCCATCACTACTCCCTCCACATAATACCAGGCTCTTGGTGAAAAGGGGCTGACAATCTGAAAAGATCTGATAGGTACAAGGTGCTACAAGAGGAATTCCTGCACTGGAATAATAATGAGAAAAAATAATAACCTAATCACACTGCTGCTAGAAAGTTTGGGTTGTCACCTTTGACCTTCAAGCCTAGAACACTTTCCATTATGCAGAAACAATTCCTGTAAGATTTCAGTGTTCAAAATATGAAAATTTTACAGAAGTACTTGACCAAATTTTAACCTGGCTTTATGCCTTTCATTTGAAGATTATGATTACAGATACATATATGAAAAAAAGCATGAAATGTTACAGCTTAAATGAGTGATACTAGGAATTATGCAGACCTGTGATAATATGCAATTATTAGTTGGAAAATTATAAGAAAATATTCCTAATTTGACAATGGAACTTCTGTCAGCCAGATGCCACTGAAGGGAAACTCCTAGCCCTGTTTCCTTAAGTCCCTGTATAAAAGCCCGGCATGAATCTTTCCTTTAAGATAAGATTAAACTGTCTTAGAAGTCATTAATTTCCTTGTTTTAGTATGTAATTTTGTCTGATGTTCTCCCTTTAAAGAAGGAAATGACTTGCATTTTAAAATATTCTTTGATGATCAATATATGATTAAAAAGCTTTTCTTCAATATAGAAGGCTTGAGGAAGTCAAGTAAAATCACATGTTCTGTTCTAAATTATAAACAAAGGGGAAGGGATCTGTGGATTTTATGTGAATTTTGTGTGACAAATTAGTGACTCAAGGTAACTTCAGTCTCAGGAATCCTAAAGTTTATTGTAATAAAGAGTAACCCAAAATAACAATTACATCTCCTTTCAAAGGCTAAATTTACCATATTATATCTGTCTTTAAATTATAATCTCAAGATTTTATCTATGTACTGCCCTTAATGTGATTAGGTAAGTGTTAATAGGAAAAAGTTACTGAATGTATGTTCATCAGAACTTGGCTGCAGTACAATGCTCTTACATCATGGGTATTTGAATATCCCTCTTACTCAAATATATAGTTGATTTAAATATTTTGCATTATTCTATATGTCATCTCCTTATGTTTTTGGCTTTCAAATATAAATGCATTCCTGTGAATAAATGCTAAACATCCTATCCTCTGTTATATTAAATGTACCACAGAGTGTCTCAACGAAGGTTAAGAATGAATGGATGCACGAGCTTGGGTCTCTATTTGCATGAGTTGATTTAAGTGGTGGTTAAGTTTAATTGTGTCAACTTCATTGACTTGGGAGCCATGTAGGATATTAGAGAAATGTGCTCCTAGATGTGTATGGCTGGGTCACAGAGGTATGATGTTAAGTACTATATCCAGTCCTTCTCTCTGATACTGTGCCCTTGCTCTGCTTCTCAGTCATCATGGATTAAGAATCTTTACCACTCCTCCCATGCCTTTCCATCATGATGTTCCTGCGATGGTGTCACCAACCACAGTCATTGGAACTGTGAGCCACATTAAACTTTTCTTCCTTTAAATTGTGGGCATCAGGCATTATGTCTCAGCCATGGGAGAGCTGATTAATGCAATTTACATGGAGAAATTTATTCATATACTAAAAAGTAGGAGGTGATATAGATGATCTTTAAGAGGAAAGACTAAGAAAATCTAAAAAATAAGATTGTGGTATCTGCTTCCTGTTTGGTCCCAAAGACTAAATGTGAACTTTTATAGCTAGGAACTCAAAGAGCCACGGCTGAAGTTCTGACAAGAATCCCTGGAAAACCGGACAACTTGTGCCATTTCAATGCCCAGGTGGCTAATTTAATATACTTTGAGAGAAAGGATGTCTTTTCCAATTTACCTGTAACTTTAAGCACACTTTATTATGTTTTATTTTTTAATATTTTTAAAACCAAATGAGGGTGAAATTGGGGTCATTCAAAACAAAAAGGATGGACATAGTACAATATGAGGTGATCTACAGTGGTTACCATGATGTCTCTTGTTATCTTCAATAGAATTGCCCATATCATCAGGTACAGTAAAGTTGAACATAGCAGTACAGAACAATATCAATAAAAACAAAATAGGGGAGACAGTATAGGACTTCAAAAGAGGGTAACAGTCAAACCAGAATGGGTATCATAGTGAATCTTATTATATTCAGAGTGGTTGTCTATATTCTCAGACTTGATACTATCAAACAACAGATTTGAATAAAATCAGTCGAGACAAGATGGTGATCGAACAAGACATTCAAAGAAAATCAGTCACAACAAGGCAATGAAAGCAATACAGGGCTTCAGATTATGCTAATAGGAAATTAAAAATGGTTACCGTAGTATATCCTGCTATCTTTGGAATAGCTGTCTATGCCCTCAAATCTAGTACAAGCAGACAAACTGGAACAGAATATAGCTAAACTAAACAGAGCGATAAAAGCAATATGGGTTTCAAATCACGATAAAGATTAACAAGGCCCTCTGCCTTCCTTTTTTAGACAATTCCTCCCCTTTCACTTTCACAGGGTGCATTGTACATTTTGCATCGCACTAACTCCTTTAGTTTTTAGATTAGGGAGGCATCCTGCTATTTACCTAAGTGATTCTGAGTTTTTTTACCGCTGAGCTTGGTCTCAAGTTATATCCATTTACCTACAAGAGCCTCAAGGTTTTCCTTCCTTACAAAGCTGGGTAGTTCTCCATTGCAAAATATGTCTTTCCAACCAATCTGCAGCTTTTTTTTGGTTCCTTATAACATAGAGCTTTATTTTCTCATCTTTGACTTTCAGTCCTTAAACTCTCTTTCAGATTAATTATATTTCTTATATACAGCATCTTGATGGGCCCTATCTCCTGTCCACTCTGCCTGTGTTTCTTTTTATTAGTGTATTGAGGCCATTTATGTTAATAATTATGGCCAAGCATCTCTGTCATCCTATTTTTCTGCATTGGTTGTCTACTTTTCCACTTCACTCCACTGTCTGCCCTGTTCAGTGAGCCTCCTCTGTCGCTTTTCTTGAAACCGTGTTCTTTTTTTCTCTCTCAAATGTTCTTCAGTATCTTTTGTAGGGTTGGATTAGTGGTCACATACTCCCCAGTTCCTCTTTGTCATGGAAGCATCTTGTTTTTCCACTAATTTGGAGAGATAGTTTTTCAGGGTACATCAATCTGGGTTGGAGGTTATTTTCTTTCAGGACTTGGAATACTTTGCTCCAAGCTCTTCTTGATTTGATAGTTTGTGTCAAGAAGTCTGTCATGATTCTGATGGGATTTCTTTTATAGGTGATGTTTCTTTTCTCTGACAGCTTTTAATATTCTGTTCTTGTGATGAATTTCTGGGATCTTGATTATTATATGTCTGGGTGTAGATCTATTTTGGTTATATCAGGATGGAGTTCTGTATGCCTCATATATCTGAATAACATTTCCTTTTCCTATGCTTGGGAAGTTTTCTTTAATTAGTTCTGTAAATAGCCTTTGTATTTCATTTGTGCTTACCCCTGGTCCTTTACTCACATTTTTTATTCTTAAATTATAGATCCTGTTGTCATCTTCTAGCCTTTGTATTGTCACTTTCTGGTTCCTTGTTATTTTTGAGAGATCTTTCCTTTCTCAATCATACATTGTAAACCTGTCTTCAAGATTTGATAGTCTATCTTTAGTTTCTTTCAAGCAGTTTTGCCAGCTTCCAATGGAGTTTTTAATTTCCTGGTAGTCTTTTTGAATCTGTTTCATGTATTCTAGATTTGTTTTATATTCTTTATTGAAGGTTTCTCTCCTTTTTCTATGCTCCTCCATTCTTCCATCTGTCCTTCTTGAGAGGTACTTAGCATTTATTTTATTATTTTTCTTACATCTTCCTTTACTTGTATTAGAATTTCTATTTTTAGTTCTTTTATAATGTCACAAAGATAATTGTTTATGTCAGATAATGCTATTTCAGACATCAGAGATGTGCAACCCCTGATCTCCTATGTGTTTACCTTCCCCAGGCCAGTGGTGTTTGTGTTGGGGGTTGGAGATTTCCTTTTGTTTCTTCCTCTTGTCATGTTTCTGGTTTCCTCTAGACAAGTGGACAGTGGGGGTCCCAGCACGTCCTGTAATGCCTGCTATTACTCTGAAGCTTGCTGGCCAGGGATTGCTGCCCTCCCCTGTCTGCTGGTGACCACTGAAGTACAAGCAGGGGTGGGGCAGGCTGGCCCCTCCCTTCTGAGCTGGTCAAGCTCTGGGAGTCTTCACCACATTAGTGTGTGCCATGTGGAGGGGGCGGGTTAGGTATAGTTTCAGGGAAACCTCATCCTTTGCTATTGGGTCCGTCACTCAGTCTGAGCAATTCTCACCAATCTGCGCTGCACTAGGAGTGACTGACTGAAGCTGCTGCAGTTCTGGTACCGGCTTTATCCTGCCCAACTCCAAAATGCTGTCCACTTCTGCGAGAGGACTGATTTCCGCGGACTCACTGCAAGCTAGTACAAATCTCTGAGCCTAGTGCTGCTCTCCGCTCCGCCACTCCCCTCTATGATCGTGTCCTCCCCCTGAGGCCCTCAGGCTCACCAACCCCCAACCTCACCTTGACCGTGCATCTCTAGATTCCAGCAGCATTTCACACTCAATGGGACCAGCTCCTGTGAGAGCAAGTCTGGCCATCGCCTTCCGTCCATGATTTTCTTTTTCATTTCTTTCTTTCTTTTTTTCCTTTCCCTTCAGTTTCTTCTTGGGTCAAGAGAATCTATCTCCCTCTGTCTGATCTTCTTCAGAATGTTTTATTCCGGCATCTGAGCTGTTTCTCTCAGTGAGGCTCCCTATTTTGCTGCTTACTGATCTGCCATCTTCCCAGCCCTTTAAGCACACTTTAAAAGAAGAATTTAAATTTAAAATATCACTGAGTTTTAGAGATAAGGCCACTAAAATCAATCTGAGACATAATTCAATGTAACAAATGATATAGTCTACCATTATCAAAACCTGGAGTGTCTGCCTTACATAGCTTTTGTTTTGTTTTCATTTTCACCAAATCTTCATTTTTGCTCCAGTGGACATTGCAGAAACAATTGTCTCTTGCCTAGACAAACGTGTCACAAGCAATGGTTTATGGACAAGTACTTGTCTGTAAAGCATTCTCTTGCTCATGAAAGTTTGAAAAATGAAGAAAAAAAGTATGAAGCTGAAATTTAATTAGAAAATTTAATTTAGCAGCTCTGTCAGATTGACTTCCTTTAAGACCTCAAGTGGTCATTCAAAATAGTCCCTTTGGGAACCACACACTGTTTTAAAACCATTTTTCAGAATCTGTTTGGGACTTTTCTTCAAAGTAAGTTTACAAAAAATATCACACTACACGATTTCTTTTTATAAGTCTCTAAAACATGGCACCTCACTGCAGGATAGACTCAAATGCCTGAAAATGAATTAAAATACAGCCAGTTTTTTGTGAATGAGAAAAAATAAGTTAGAAATAAGTAACAAAAGTGTATTTTATCAATTTAGCTGTATTCGAGGTCATTATTAGCAGTGCATACTTATTTTATTTTGTTACTTTGCAAGACTATTTACCCCTTGTGCTGACTACCAGAGAATGTTTTCTATTCTTCAGAGTAATTGCTATTGTCTTTTTTTAAAAAAATAAATTTTTCTTACCTATTTCCCAATGTCTTTTAGTGCCTCTAAGGGATATTATCAGAATGAGATTATCCTAGTATCAGGAATCTAAAACAGAGCAGAACCATTAGCAGTCAATCATGCAAAACTATTTCCACCTTTTAAGATGTGTATAATGAACTAGAAGTGGTGATATACTAGAAGTGGTAGGATATATGCCTGTAATCCCAGCAATCTGGAAGGCTGAGACAGGAGGATTGTAAATTTAAACCCAATCCAGGCAGTTTAGTGGCTTACAGTGACCTTGTCTCAGAAAAGAGTGGGAGTCAGAACTGGGGATGTAGCTCAGTGTGAAGACCCAGGTTTAATACCCAGTATTGCACCA
>PVLA01018524.1:0-14298 GCA_004027455.1 Hydrochoerus hydrochaeris
TCAAAATTAAAACTTTTTTAAAAAAGGGCAGAAATTTTAGTTTAGCAGGAAAGCCCTGGGTTTAATACCAGTAGAAAGAAAGAAAGAAAGAAAGAAAGAAAGAAAGAAAGAAAGAAAGAAAGAAAGCAAGCAAGCTCAAACAACAAAAGACAGAGGCCAGGAATTTAGCTGCTTTTTTTTTTTTTTAGCTGCTTTTTTTAAGTGCTTGCCTGGCAAGCATGAGGTCATGAGTTCAATCCCTGGTACCAAAAAAAAAAAAAAAAAAAAGACATTTTAGCTGGGCATAATAGCACACACCTATAATTCCAGCACTTGGGAGGCTGAGGCACGATAATATCAGTAAGGTCCAGTTTGAGCTACAAAGTGAACTCAAGGCCAGCCTGACCTGCACAGTGACCCTGTGTCAAAAAGACCAAATATATATATATATATATATATATATATATATATATATATATATACATACATATATATATTTTTTTTTAAACAAAAAAAGATATGTTTGGTGTTTTGTTTTGTTTTGTTGAGACTATCTCTCATTATGTAAGGCAGATAGGACTTGAACTCACTCTGTAGCCCAGTCTGACCTCAAACTTGCACCAATCCTCCTGCCTCAGCCTCTCCAGTGCAGGGATTACAGGTGTGTACCACCACACCCAGCTCAAGAGGGATGTATGTCAGAATGACAAATAGAAATCTCAGAAAGAAAAATATAGGAATTGAAATTAAACAACAAAACTCACAATATAGGGTAACCTACTAAGGGCCCTTCATGTCTCTCAGGAGCTATTCCTATTCCCCAATAAATTTTCCTACTCTTTAAAAAAAAAAAAAAACCATGATATATTGTTAAAACAATAGAATACACCCAAATGAAAGAGAATTAGGAACATGAGGAGCAAAATCAGCCTCTCTCCAAAAATAAAAAAGGCACAAAAAAGGCAAGGAAATAAAAAATATGAAACATAAATTACTAAATATGAAAAATGGCATAAATAATCCAATATGTATGTAATAGGACTTGAACAGACTAAAGAAAAGAACAGAACTGAAAAGATAATGCTCAAGAATCCTCCAGAATTTAAGACAGAAATGAGATTCTAAACTTCAGGATGGGAGCGGATACTTGCAAATTATAAATCTGATAAAGGTCACATAAATATCTCTTAAAAATAAAATACCTAAATATATCCAATTCAAAAATGCAAGAAAGGGCTTGAACATTTCTCTAAGATACACAAAAGGTCAATAAGCACATGAAAAGTTGCTTGGCATTGCTAGTCATTAGCAATACAAACCAAATACAAACCAAATCAAACCAAATACAAACCAAAATCACAATGCCATGTCATATCCACTCGGTATGCTTATTATAAAAATTTTTATAAAAAGAAAGACAAGGGCCAGGGATTTAGCTCAGTGGCTAAAGTGCCTGTCTGGCAAGTGTAAGGTCATGAGTTTAATTCCCGGTACCAAAAAGAAAAAGAAAAAAATAAATAAATAAAATTTAAAAAGAGACAAGGGGCTGGGGATTTAGCTCAGTGGCATAAGTGCATGCCTTGCAAGCGCACAGTCGTGAGTTTGATCCCTGGTACAAAAAAAAAAAAAAAGAGAGAGAGAGAGAGACAAGTATTGCTGAGGATGCGTGAAGACTATAAGGAACCCTTGTGTGTAGCTCACAGAAATGTAAAATGGTGCAACTACTATGGTAAACAGTTTGATGGTTCCTTAAAAAAAGAAATAAGGCAGTCATAAAAAAGCAAATACTCTGCTTTCATGTACATAAGTAGTCAATCTTCACAGAAACAGAAAGCAGAATGGTAGTTGCCAGGCCTTGGACAAGGCAGAAATGAGATACAGACTCTACAATGGTGGAAAGTTTCAGTTTCATAATATGAAAAAGTTCTGGAGATTGTTTGTACAATGATGTAAATACACTTAATACTACTTAATTCTACACCTAAAACGCTTAAAATGATAAAGTTTATGTTATGTATTTTATCACAATTGCTTAAAAACAAAAGTTCAACACAAAATTACTGTTTGACCCAGCAAGTTCACTTACAGGTTATGAAGAAATAAAAGAGACTCAAAAGAACTGAGAAACTCCAATACAGTACTTACATATCAAAAAAAAAAAAGAAGTACTTACATATCAATGCTCACAGCAGCATTATTCACAATCGTCAAATGTCACAACTTACATGTTCAAAATAATGAGTGGATAAACAAAATACTGTACATGCATATAGTGTGGAATTTTTTAGCTATCAAAAGGGATGAAATTATGACATAGTATATAATACAATACAGGTAACCCTGAAAATGTTAAGTGAATCCAAACACAAAAGAACATTGTATGAACCTGCTTATATGAGGTACCTGGAATTCACAGAAACAGAAGATAAAATAGAAATCCCTAAGGGCTCAGAGAAGTGGGGAATGGGAAGTTAATGTTTAATGATACAGTTTCTGTTTGAGATGATAGAAATGTTTTGAAAACAGGTAACACTGATGGTGATGGTTGCACAGTACTGTAAACATAATGCTGAAGAGTATACTTAAAAACGGTAGCCAGGCACGATGGTACACGCCTGTGATCTCAACACTGGAGAGGCTGCAGTAGAAGGATCAACAAAAATTCGAGGCCAGCCTGGGCTACTTAGTGAGTTCAAGGTCAACCTGAACTGGAGAGTGAGACCCTGTTTCAAAAAAAAAAAAAGACATGGGCCCAGGATTTAGCTCAGTGGCATAGGTCATGAGTTCAATACCCGGTACCAAAAAAAAAAAAAAAAAAGACAAAGACAAAGACAGTGAAAAAGAAAAAGAAAAGGTAAATTTGCTGCATGTGGTAGCACACACCTATAATCCCAACAGTTGAGAGGCTGAGGCAGGAAGACTGCTATAAGTGTGAGGCCAGCCTGTACTACATACTGAGTACAAAGACAGCCTGAGCTACAGAGTGAGACCCCATCCCCCCCCAAAAAAAGGCAAGTACATGTTATATGCATTTTATCATTAGATTAAACCTTTTATTGTAGCTAGATAATCTGGGTTTAAGAACAGCAAACTTAGTGTAAAGGCAGATTATTGGTGTTTATTTAGAAATATAACAAAGTAGGAAGCATTAGGGAAAATATTTAGAAATATGTTTGCATTTTATTTTATTTATTTTTTCTTTTTCTTTCTTTTTTTTTTTTTTTTGGTACTGGGATCGAACTGATGACCTTGTGCTTTCCAGGCAGGTACTTAAGCCACTGAGCTAAATCCCTAGCCCTATGTTTGCATTTTATAATCACCTTTTTTTTAAATAGTTTTTTCGGGAAGTAGATTTCTGTTTGTTTTGTTTTGCAGTACTAGGGGTACTTAGTACAATAATTTTTTTTTTTTTTTAAGAGAGAACAAGAAACTAGAGAAGGTGAGCGGAGATAATTTCATGGAGTTGTCATGGTCCTAAAAGGTAGTAAGACATGGGAAAGAATAGCTAAAGAGAATATTCAAAATAAGCATTTTTTGTTAAAAGAAAGGTGGGAGAACTTCTTGATTTTAGTAAGGAAATGGAAACAGGAATTACAATACCAGGGGAAACAAGGATGGAGAGGCATGTCCAGCTCACCCTGGTGCTGGGGCAGAGGCTGAGGGGGTGTGCAAGAGGTGAGCCAGCACCATCAGAAGCGAAGGGAGCCTGTGGGGTTCTCTTCTGCTTCCTGCAGCTCTCTCAGAGAATCAGGAAGGAAGCTCCTCCCTGAGGATGAGAATACTGGAATTTGATGAGAGGGGAAAAAAAAAGGTCTGAAATAAATTGAGAGAATGAATGAACCAGAGAACTATGATTACTTAGGGCTCAACATTACCTTAAAAAAAAAAAAAAACAAAACAGCCTGGAATTTAGCTCTGTGGCTTAAGCACCTGCCTGGCAAGTGTGATGTTGTGAGTTCAATAACCGGTACCCAAAAAAAAAAAAAAAAAACCAAGAAAAAAACAAACAAGCTAGGAGTGGTGGCACTTTCCTGTAGTTCCCAGCTACCTGGGAGACTTAGGCAGGAGGATTATTCCAGGCCACAGTGAGATGGTCTCAAGAAAATAAAATCCATAGAAACATACACACAAATACATACATGTATACATACAAACAGGCTCTGGGCATAGCTTAGTGGCACAGTGTTTAGCATATACGAGGCACTGGGTTTTATCTTCAGCATGACAAAAAAATAAGAATACAAAAACTATGTGTGCATAGTTTATATGTACATATGTAAGGTATGTGTATAAATATAGAATTCCACACATTGGGGCTGGGGATTTAGCTCAGTGGTGAAAGCGTCTGCCTGGGAAGCGTGAGGTCATGAGTTCAATCCCTGGCACCAAAAAACAAACGAAAAAAAAAAGAATTCCACACATCAAACAGCAAATAGTGGTTATTAGAGAGAAGACACACACGCGCGCGCGCGCACACACACACACACGCACACATGAACACACATAGACATGTACATATGTGGGGAAAACAGAGGTGAGAGACACATCTTTTTTTTTTTTTTTTTTTTTTTTTTTTTTTGAGACAGGGTCTCACTATGCAATTCAGGCTGGCCTTGAGTTCACTTTGTAACCCAGGCTGGTCTTGAACTCCCAACAATCTTCCTGCCTCAGCCTCCCAAGTGCTGGGATTACAGACATGCACCAGCACACCCAGCTTTAATTTTTTTTTTTTTCAGACAACGTGATTATATATTTGGAACATACAAAATAACTGGAAAACCATATATAATAGGAAAATTTAATAGAATAAATATAACCTAAAGAAATCTTCTATCATCTTTTAAGTTTTTATCAGCATGATTTGGTTTGGCTTGATTTGCAGTACTGGAGACTGAATTTAAGGCTTTCACACTGAGCTACATCCCCTGCCCTTTATTTTTTTATTTTGAGACAGAGTCATGCTAAATCATTAAACTGTCCATTCTGGGCTCAAACTTTCAAACTTCCTGCCTCAACCTTCTAGAGTACTGGTATTATAGCCGTGTGCCACACCTGATTGAGCATTTATTATTTTCATAATTAAAATAAATTGTCCCACAAGAAGAAGCTTGTGAAGAGAATTTAGAACAGTAATCAAGACCCAGAGCACCCTGATTAAACAAAACCTCTGTTCTAGTTAAACACAACTGTTGGCTCTGCAGTGAATGGACATCAGCAAGACAATCTGAAAACTGCTGAGGTATCACTCACCTTAAACACTTCAGAGAAGAAGCCAGACCCTATTTTTTCACAAGTGAAGTCATCCAAACGTGTCAGTCTGGAAAAGGCACTTATAAGAGCTCGATATGAAGATGGCCAAATTCTCCCTGCCTGGGCCATGTTCACATCGCCTCCACCACCTCCTTCGAACTCCTCCAGACGCTCCACTCTCGGGGGAAATCCGGCAATGGAGTTTCGCTTGCTCCGATCCATAATCCTGTAATCACTTATTTCTTCTTTTTAAGAAATAACTTTGCACGTAGTAAGTTTTTGTTGAATTTTATTTCTCTTCCAGTTTGAACCTAAAGGAAAGACAAAAATGCCCATTAAAACTACAAACAAATATATGCAAATCAAAGAACTATCAATGTAAAAATATTCCCTTTCACAGTCTATCTCCCGATTTTCATATCTAAGTACTTTCATGTCTTTAGCTTGAAAAAACACTGATATACTTAAAACTCAAAATGGGATCAGTCTTTATGTAAGTAGAACATAATAGAGATCATCAGTTACAATTTAAGTAATAAATTAACAATGAGAGTATCTCATTCATTAACCACCTACTTTCCAGGAAATGTAGTATGGGCTGGGGGATATAGCTCATTGGTTGTCTGCAGGTTTATTCTGAAATAATCCATGATAAAGATTATTACATTCCTTTCATAGAAAGATTACTACATGCTACAGATAAAATTACAATGCAGCCATAGTGTTGCATGCCGGTAATCCCAACTACTCCAGATACTGAAGTAAGAAGACTGCAAGTTCAAGGATAGCCTGAGCAGTTTGGTGAGATCCTGTCTCAAAATAAAAACTAACAAGAGCTAGAGTTACAGCTCACTGGTCCTGAGGTTAATGGCCAGTACTGAAAATGAAAAAGAAAAGAGCAAGGATGATTCAAAAGTCTGTGTTCCTACCTGGGCCCTTTATAGCCTCACATAATTTTCTTCTAATTTGAAAAATTATTAAGTCCAATATAAATCAAATATAACAAAGACTTCAAAATTATATCAGAATAAAAATATAAAAATGCTGGGCGTGGTGGTGCACTCCTGTGATCCCAGCATTTGGGAGGCTGAGGCAGGAGGATCATCGCAAGTTTGAGACCAGACTGGGATACAAAGTGAACTCAAGGGCAGCATACCAAGGGCTGGGGATTTAGTTCAGTGGCTTAAGTGCCTGCCTGGCAAGTGCAAGGTCATGAGTTCAATCCACAGTACAAAAAAAAAAAAAAAAAAGAAATGCATACCAAGACCCTGTCTCAAAAAGACTAATAATAACAATATGATGGAGACAGAAAAGAAAAAGAAATAACTTCAGAAAAATAAACCACAGTAACATGAAACTGAATACATAGAACATAGTTGCTTGCTAAATTAACTGTCTACTTGGACAGGTTTGCCATCTACTGACTTTTTTTCCAGTACTGGGGATTAACCCCAGGAGCACTCTTACCCTATGACACACTCATAGCCTTTCTTAGTTTCCTTCTTAGTTTTTGTTTTGAGACCAGGTCTTGCTACTTTGCCCTGGATGGCCTCAAACTCAAGATCCTCCTTCCTCAACCTCCTCTGCAGCTGGCTTACAGGTAGTTTTCCACTCACATGGGGCAACTACTGACTTTTTCATTGTTTGAGATACAATTCATTTTTAATGAAATATATTACTCATCTCCTCAAAGCCCTCAAGGTTAATGGGAATGGCAGGTCCTAGTTCTCTTCATAGAAGCATGGAAGACAAAATTGTTGCAGCTCAACAGTCAGCGGGGTAGGAAGAGCTAAGAAATTGCTACTTACACCTGAACTGTTTTGATAGGAGTTCTGTTACAAGTTTTACAGTAGTACAATTCAATGACAATTTTGATATTTTTATTTTGAAATATAAATAACAATGTATCTTTGCTCACAGCACTTTTCAAGGGAGAGAAAAAGTATTTTTTATTTTTTGGTACCAGGGGATTGAACTCATGACCTTACATTTGCCAGGTAGGCCCTTGTACCACTGTGCTAAATCCCCAGCCCTGAAAAAATATTTTTTAAGTTGCATACTAAGATAACTCACACTGCTAAGTAATAGGAACCCTAAACAAAGATATTCATTTCATTCTACCATTGTATGGAATGGGGACCTGGGTGACAAGCTGAAGTTCATCTGTAGAAACAACAGATAAACTTAACTATCCAGCACTTACATAAATACATTATATCTAGCGATGAAAAGCAATTACATAAATGAATTATATCTAGCAACACGCATATATTTCAAAAGCAATGTTGGGGGAAGGATAGCAAATTTAGTTGGGTAGTATCATTAAAATTTCATCCCAAAACACCCCCCATCCCCACACAGATGACTGAGCTACATCTCAGCCCTTTTAAAATTTTTCATATTGAGAGAGAGTCTGCTAAACTGTTACACTCAGTGGGTTCAGCTGGAACTATATTTCAGCCTTCCAGGGATTACAGGTATGCAGTACCATACATATTCAAAAAAACTTCTAAATTGGACATGATAGCATACACTTATAATCTCAGCTAGTCAGAAGGCTGAGGCAGGAGGATTTCAAGTTCGAAGCCAGCTTGACCAACATAGAAAGACCTTGTCTTTAAAAAAAAAAAAATTTAAGGGATCTGAGCTATAGCTCCATAGAAGAGTGTTCCTAGTTTAATTGGCAGAACCGACAAAAAAAATTTAAGTTACAAAAAAATTTACATGATCACCCCCATAGTATATTATATGGCCCTTAGAACAAACAATTTGAGTTCAATTTTTGCCCCATTAATGAACCTAGACATTTATGTAACTGTTCTATACTGCCAGTTCCCCAACTGGAAATAAAGACAGGGGAACCGGCGATATAGCTACAGGAGCCGGGAGTTGGCTCAGTGGCACAAGCACCTGCCTGGCAAGTACAAGGTCATGAGTTTGATCCCTGGTACAAAAAAAAAAAAACACAGGAGCTACCCAGTGGTGGTTCAGTCCCCAGTAGGAAAAACAAAAACAATAGCTACATTATACTATTTAAAAAAAAATTTTTTTTTGTACCAGAGATTGAACTCATAACCTCATGTTTGCCAAGCAGGCATTTATGCCACTAAGCTAAACCCTCAGCACATTATACTATTTTATATATTAACTCATTCAATCTTTATAACAACCACAAGACTACTGATTAGATTACTAGCATCTGGTAAACAGTAAATCTTCAATTCCTGTCATAATTATTAAAGACAGATATTTATAATGAATATCTAAAAGCATGAACTAAAATGATGATAAAGTCATAGTATAATTATCTTGGTGGGAAAGAAGAGAAATGAGACATCGTGGAAAAACAAAAGGAATTTCAACTATAGCAATAATCTTTGCTTCCTTTTCTAAAAAAAAAAAGCCCACGGCAGACACAAAATGCTATGTTTGCTATTTGTTTTGTTTTGGTTTTTTTGGACTGGGGATCGAACTCATCACCATGAGTTTGCGACGTAGGTGCTTATGCCACTAAGCTAAATCCCCAGCCATATTTCTTTTTTTTTTTTTTTTTTTTCTATCAGGAATTGAACTTAGGGCCTTATGCTTGCCAGGCAGGTGTACTGTGCCACTGAGCTATATCCCTGGCCCTGTTATTTTTTGAAAATACCTGTTAAGTCCAGTAGTAGATGTTAGTTATATTGTACTCTTCTATTTTTTTTTTTTTTAATCAGTACCAGGGATCGAACTCACAACCACAAGCTTGCAACGCAGGCACTTAGGCCACTGAGCTAAATCCCCAGCCCCCACTCTTCTATAATTTAAAAAATTTGAGACTAATAAAAATTTAATAGTTTTTTTTTTAAGTCTAGTGCTAATACAACAGCTATGCGATATGCTTAGGCCAAGAAAATTGAAAACAATTTGGCAAATAAATAGCATCCTGACATCCAAGCCAAGCCTCCAGATTCTTAGACTTTTATTCTGCAATAGTTCCACTATAGTTTTTGGTCCAAGGAATATTTATATCTTAGGTTAAAAACCTCAAAGCATTGGGGAATTTTTTTGGATAGTCTAACTTACTGAAGTCCATAAATTCAAAAGAGCTTATAACAAACATGATATATAGTGTACAACTTCTCTTACATACTAATCATACTAACCACTAAATGGCTGAGATGAGAGGCAAAAAGTACAGTCTCCATCATGGAAATAAGAACTTTATTAGCACATTTTGGAGAAGCTGAGCAAGCGAAAACTTCCAAACCATGTCTTCTGCTCCCCTGGACACCACACGAAATAACGACATTTTAAATGAAAGCAACTAAGCTAGAAATAGCACTCAATATGTCTAGCAAATTTTAATCAGCCATAAAAGGGAGTAAAACTGTTTATCAATACATTCTAAAACCTCATCCTACTTTTTAAAATCTCAAAATGAGCTGAGCTGCGGCATAAGCACCTGCCTGGCAAGCTCAAGGTCACAAGTTCGATCCCCGGTACCAAAATAAAATAAAATAAAATAAAATCTGAAAATGATTTGGGGGGAGGGATTCTTTGAGATAATCTCACAATGCAGTCCACACTGGCCTTGAATTTACTATGTAGCATTAAAATGACCTTGACCTCATGGCAATCCTCCTGCCTCAGCATTCCAAGTGCTGGAATTACGAGCATACACTACCATTCTTAGCTGAAAATGAATTTTTTGTTTTTGTTTTCATTTTTTGCAACAGGGTCTTGCTATATATTTCAGGCTGGCCTCAAGCTCACTATGTAGCTCAGGCTGGCCTTGAACTCACGACAATCCTCCTGCCTCAGCTTCCCAAGTGTTGGGATTACAGGCATATACCACTGTGCCTGGCTGAAAATGATTATTTTTAAAATCAGAAAATACATTGTTTGAAATGTGTGAAACTAAAATGCTTTCTGCCTCTGGCTAACCTCTCAGTCTTATTTATAGAATACTATTTCTGATACTAGTAATGCCCCTCAGAGTATACATTTTCGAGACAATTACAGTTACTCTTGCATTTACTAGGAAGAGATAATGATTGAAAAAACACAATTTTAGCTGTAAAAAGAGTACTCAGCCCAAGAGATTATACTTTGTTAATCAAGTAAAAATAATTAATTTTAAGCTTGGAAAAATCTGTATTCTTAAAATGAAAAGTAGGAGTTGGGGCTATAGCTCAGAGGCATAATAAACGCCTGCCTGGTAAGTGCAATATCATCAGTTTGATTGCCAGTACCCCCCGCAAAAAAAGAAAAGTTGTAATACTTGATCTGCTTCACTAAAAATATTTCGAGTGGAGTCCCAGTGGTTTTCCTCTAGTGTTTGTGAATTTTAGCAGGAGTATTTGGTCAGGGAGGAGTTATTTCCACAGTAGAGGGGGTGTGGGGTAGGCAGTAATGGTATTTCAGTGGGCAGAGAACAGGGAAGCCAAAAGTGCTACAATGCACAGAACAGGACTGCACAACAAAGTACTGTCCTGCCCTGAATGCCAGAAGAGTCCAAATACAACATCATGGTAGAAAAGCTTAATCACTTCTGCTCTTCAACTAGAAAACAGCCTTTAGCACCGTTCAAAAATGCCAAAATTATGTGACTTTCAAGGACACATATAAATAATTTTGTAGTACCTTTGTTCATAAACTTGGAAGTTCTCTTTGTAGTTTCGGGGCGGGGGGGTTGTTTGTTTTATCATGGTTCTGAGGACGAAACCCAGGGCTTTTACACTCAGCTACATCTTCAGCCCTTATTTTATTTTTGAGACGAGGTCTCAGTAAGTCATTAAATTATCCAGGTTGAGCTTGAACCCAACTTACTTAGAAGCTTTGATCACTGCCTTACATGCACAAGATCCTGGGTTCAATCCTCAGCACCACACACAAATACACACACACACACACACACACTTTGATGAGAAAAATGAGTTACCCACAAAAAAGTTAATGAGCTGGATGTGACAGCACACAACTGCAATTCTAGCATTCTGGAAGCTGAGGCAGAAGGATTGCAGTTCAAGACCAGCCTGGGCTACACAGCAAGTTCAGCCTGAACTACACAGAGAGACCCTATCTCAAGAAAACAAAACAAAACAAAAGTTAACAAACTAAATATCTTATATCCAGTGTTATATATTTTATTTTTCCAAAGTGAGAATTCCATAGGTCATTTCTCAGAGAATCAAGGAGATTTTAGAACTCTCAGATCATGCTCTTGTCTGAAATATTTCTGGAAATAGTAACTGCAGCCACCATTATCTATGCTTCATGCATTCTACCAAGTGTTTTATGTATACCACCTCTAATTTTTGTGAGAATTCTGCAAGATAGGATTTTGTTTTGTTCTGTTTTGTTTCTGGAGACAGAGTCTCACTGTGTAGTTCAGGGTGCCCAGGTTGAGTGCTGGGATTACAGACATGCACCACCATGCCCATTCAAGGTAGATATTAATATCGCCAATGTAAAGAGGAAAAAATTAAGACTTTCTCAAACACAATAATGAGAGACTAGCTCAGGATTCAAATCTAGTATTCCTGAATTTAAGCACTTCCCACTATAACGTATCTCCTCCAGAATCACAGGTAAGCATCTGTGAAAATTTATTTATGGACTATCTATAGAAAGCTACTACTACTCTCCATCCTCCCACAACAGGGAGACTAACGAAACCACAGAGGGCCCATCAACCTCTAAGGTTTCAGTCCTTTAATAACTACACATATAAAAATTAGCTCTATGCAAACAGACTCTCTAAGGAATGGAAAATATGCCAAATCTCAATCATTCTTACGTTTCCATTCTAATGTACAGTATTTGCTTCTTATAGCTTCATTTCATAAAAATGGAGAAGATGAAACTTCACAATAGTGTAGACACAAATAAAATCCTGCAATGCACAAAAAAGCTATCAACCGAGCTGGGGATTTGGCTCAGCGGTACAAATGCCTGCCTGACAAGTGCAAGGTCCTGAGTTTGATCACCGGTACCAAAAAAAAAAAGCTATCAACTCACAGGTAGTAGGATATGGCAGTACAGTATTAGCCAGCAACCAACGTGTTTACCCAAAAACAGAATCATGTGTGTTCAAACTTGGTAATGAAGTTTCACAAAGTGAGTAACATAAGTGTCTGAAATTTCAGTGAACTTTTGCATCCTATGTATAAAGACTAGAAAAACCAAAAAAACAAAACAAAACAGTATGCTCCTATTTTATTTAAAATCATAGAAAGTTGCAAGGTGTGGTGGCACATGCTGCAATCCCAGCACTTGAGAAGCAGAGACAGGAACATTGCCACAAATATGAAGCCAGTCTGAACCCCAAGACCTGTCTCAAAAAAAAAAAAATCCAGAGAACATCCCTAAATTAACCTAAGATGAAATAAGGATTCATTATGAGTGACACTTAGTCCAGAAAACTAACTAGTCTACTGACAAGTCTAATAACAGTGTATCAAGACCAAACACAAGGCAACTCTACATGACAGGTCTGCTCAGTGATTATTCTTTCTACAACCCAACACAGCAAATACAAACACATTTCAGGATGACTGCCTAATTAAAAATAAAAGCAGTACTGCTGAGCTTGCCATCTTCCTGTGAAATAAACTGTGGTTTCTATTCAAACCAAATGCATTGTAGCATTAAAACTGGCATCCCTTATTTAATTAGCTATGGAATTTTGCAATGCCATATATTAGTGCCAGACAGACTAAAAGCCAGTTCTTAAAGTGCATTAGCTTTTTTGGATAAGCATCATGATTGTTATGAACTAGAATCCCAGTAGCTGGGCCATGACATAAAACAGAAACTTAGGCTCAAAACTGCAAAAGCATTTAGTGGTTAACTAGTTCAATTTTTTTTGACCAATTTGGAAATGTCCTCTATTAACTCACTCAAACGTTAACAGGATTCCCACTAGGTGCAAGACATTACAATAGGTTCTATCATATTTATTAAATGTTTACCATAATCCAGATTCTTTTCTAAGTGCTCTATATTTAATATCATTATAGTTTTATAACAGGACTATTAATCCCTTTTACAAATGTGGAAACAAAGCCATGAAGGAATTGTTAACTTGGCTAACCTAATAGCCAAGAAGTGATAAGAGCCAGAACTCAAGCCTTGTGCCAGGTGTAGTGGTACATGCTTGTGATAAAGAGGATCACTGCAAATCTGAGGCCAGCCTAGAAAATACAGTGAGGCCCTGTCTCACAAAAGAAAAAGACAAAGAAAGAGAGAGAAAAAAGAAAAGAAAAGAAAAGAAACAATTCAAACCCAGCTAAGCACCTATAACCCCAGCACTCAGGAGGCTGAGGCAGGAGGATCACTGTGAGTTCAAGGCCAGCCTGGGCTTAAGTGAGCTCAAGGCCAGCCTGGACTGCATAGCAACTGTTTAAAAAAAAAAAAAAGAAGAAGAAGAAGAAGAAGAAGATGATGACGACGAAGAAGAGGAAGAGGAAGAGGAAGAGGAAGAAGAAAGAAAGAAAGAAAGAAAGAAAGAAAGAAAGAAAGAAAGAAAGAAAGAAAGAAAGAAAAAACAGAAACAGAATTCAAGCCCAGAATCTGTACTCCTTAATCACTACACTAACACTACTTCTCTGGAAGGCTAAACAAAACAAGAGTAACCCAGGACTCCCCTCCTTAAGAAGCTTAGTTCCAAAAAGACACAATGGATACAGCACAGTACAATTGCTAATGTCCTGACAGTGAGGACAGAGAAGTGTGAGAGAGGTAAATAATTTTAAAAAGGAAATCAGCTGGGCGTGGTGGGGCACATCTGCAATCCTGCACTCCATAGGCTGATGCAGAAGAATTGAAGTGAGTTTGAGGCCTGTGTGGGTTACAAGGGGAGTTCAATGCTACCCTGAACTGCACATAGTAAGGCCCTGTGTCAAAGAAGCAAAAAGGAAGGAAGGAAGGGAAGAAACAAAGAAGGGAAAAGAGAGATGGTAGGAGAGAGAGGAAGAGGGAGGGAGAGGAGAGAAGGAAGAAAGGAAGGAAGATGAAAGAAAGAAAGAAAGAAAGAAAGAAAGAAAGAAAGAAAGAAAGAAAGAAAGAAAGAAAGAAAGAGGAAAGGAA
>PVLA01018525.1:0-14298 GCA_004027455.1 Hydrochoerus hydrochaeris
GTGATCAAGTTTCCTTTAAAGTGCTTTAATTGATATGTAACCCATATGCTGTACAATTCACACATTTTAAATGTATCAGTCAGTGGATTCTGTTATGTTCATAGAGTTGTGAAATCACAACTCTGATCCAATTTTGAACATATTTGTGCCCACTGAATGATATCCAACACTGTGGATTGGCAGTTCTTCAAGAAAGTTAAACATAGCCTTACCAGAAGTTTTCATGTTTAATTTATGTTGCAACATCTGCTACTACTGCTACATTTTGTTTATTTTATTTTTGATGAATATTTAAGAATTATATGTATTTATGGGGTACAAGTGATTTTGTAACTGTGTAGACATTGTATCATGATTGTTAAGTAGTACTCCCTTGCGTGGATGTAGCAAATTTATTCACATTTCATTTAGCTATTCATGAATTGTGGAGCACTTGTACTGTTGTCATTTTTGACTAATACAAATGATGCAATCCTAAACATTTTTGTATGAGTTTTGGGGTGAAGATATATTTTGGAATAATATATGTTTAGGAGTTTAATTGCTGCATCTTATAATTATTATATGATTAAATTATTGAGGAATGGCCAAATTTTCTCAAAACAGCTGCACTGTATTATATTTCCCCTAAGAATTTAAAAGATTTCCAGATTTTCTACATTTTCACCAACTCGTGTTTTTTTTCAATATTTGTGTTATTTTTTATTTATCCTGTTGATTATTTTTAATTACCTTTCTCATGGTTTTGAACAAGTAATACAATGTGGCTTTGTTTTGCATTCCATTCTGGCTGATACTGAAATGCATATTAAAACTATGTTTTATTGTGTATCAGATATATAACCTTGGGCTGCCTATTTGTACTTTCTCTTAACTATCACATAGATAATGTAAAATAATCTTCATAAATTCTCAATATGAAAACCAATGTAAAAGCCACTCGAAATCAATTTATTCTTTGAAGTTGTTTGGAAAGTTACCACACTGAAAACTTAGAATCTGTGTATCCTATACTTCCCAATAACTCACCCTTTTCCTTTCATTTTAGAAAGATAGCATTTATTCTGGTCTGTGTTAGTGTGGCTGGAGCTGATTTACGCTGTCGTGTCTTATATTGTATTAAAGTATAAAATGTTTGTAAATGTGAGAATCACATACAGCTCTAGAAACATCTATCAATTCCAAACCTAAGGAAAAAAAGCAAACCCAATTTCAAGGTCATTTCTGGGCATAAGCACAGGGAGTGGACAGATCTCAGTAATGTCCTGGACAGTTTACATTATCTTACTGCTTTCTCAGTACCTCTGTATTTACTTGGTTTTCTCCTTATTTTTCCTAAGAATATTAAATGCAGTTAAATTGAAAGCCTATGCAATGTTGTGACTGTGGTCATTTATACAATTTTCCACACCATGAGGGTTGTTGGATTTCTTATTTTTGACTCAGTTCCTAGGATTTGCCCCTAGATTATATGACTTACTGTTCAGTGTTTGAGCAGAACTTGTTTTAATTACTTTGTACCAATGAAGTTTCTCCTCTGTGGTGATTTGTCTGTGATCTGAGAAGTGTTCCCCAAACTTCCCAGATCTGTTTTTTGACTACTCCTGTATATTTGCAAAACTTCCCAAATTTCCAGGGCTCCTGGTTTGCCTACAAGAATGCAGTTTGGTTCTTTCCTTCCTTAGTTCTCTCCTTTAACCTTGTGGTTTTTCTGCATTTCATTTCTACTCCAGAGCTTCCAGCCCTCTCTTCATCATTCTGTTCGATCTTGTCTTAGACAGCACCCTGAAAGTGGAGCTCTCTAACTGCTTTTCCAAAGTCAGCTGCTATACTCACCTAAATTTGGATATTTTCCAAGTCTCAGACCACCTTCTCCTTAAGCAGTGGCCGTGTCCCCATCCTAGAGCTGCGGGAGGGGTGTGATCTTCTTGTCCAGCCCCTTTACACCTGGAACCTCCAGTGAGGGAATAAAATGGCCTGGTAACATTCAGGGCTCTAATACTCTCTGTTTGCCACCCTTGAGGTTGTGATACAAAGGGCCAGTGATAGAACAAATGTTCTGTCAATTATGCCCAACCAGACTACAGCACTTGGAAAACTTGAGGGAACAGAGAAACAGCAACGATGAACTGCTGCTGTGATAAGATCACAGCTTCAGTCTGGTGAGAGGGTGGAGAGAGCCCTTATTTTTGCTGGGATAGGTCTTCAAGGGCCTAGACTGCAGGAGTCTGATAATGGGATAGATTTGTCTCAAATGCCATAGAATTCACCTCTTCTTACTAAGTGGTAGCAGTTATTCTCCAGTGGTTATTTCTTTCCTTTCTGTACGGTCTCAGGATGATTTCCAGAAACTTAGCAATACTGTTTCTCTAGTTTTGATTAAAAAATTGTTTTGCTAGAAAGAAGTTCCACCAAACTTCTTCCAGTGTCTTTGGTGAAATCCTCCAGCCTTCTTCAAGTTTGAAAGGCATCTGGTCTTTTACTCTTCTGCTTAGCATTGAAAAGTATGCACAGGGGTATGTGCGGGGAGAGCTAGGTTTCAATCTGTTTTGTTTTAGTTATGTTTGGAAGAAAAATTAGATAACAGAATTGGCTAATACCAAATATTTTTTCTAAAATAATTGTTATTTTTACAAGAATTAAAACTCAATGTGCAACTAAATTTATATTACACACATTAACCCTTTTTACATCTCTAAATACTGAAAAATGATATGTTTTCAAGCTGGTCATGGTGGCACATGCCTGTAATCCCAGCACTCGGAAGCTGAGACAGGGGAATTGCTGTGAGTTTGAGGCCAGACTCGGCTACAAAGCGAAATGAAGGCCAGCCTGAACTGCATGAGACCCTGTCATCTCAAAAAAAAAAAAAAAATATATATATATATATATGCATATATATAGAAATACATGTATATATAATATATGTATGTTTTTTCAAAATGTCTAAAATATTCATGGTTATGCTTTTGAGTTTAGATCTAATTAAATTATATAATAATTTGAGAGTCTACATTTAAACTGTCTCTAATTTTTAAAATATATTAACAATGTTTACATTACATGCTTTTTAAATGATTCAGTAAGAACTATTGAGTTCAGATAAAAATATATCTCATGATTACACATATTTACAATTGTACTATGACTTATTCAACTTAGTATGGTGTTTATTGTAGAAGAGAATGTCAAACATACTTGTATTTACTTTAAAAAATATACTCTGAGCTTCCAAAAAAGGTTTCCTTTGAAAAACATGGTCACAATTTCAGAAGTTCTATTTTGTTTTAGTGTAGAATCTTTACAGTTTATTTAAATTTTACAATTTATTGAAGTTTTTGGTATCTTATGGGGAACAAAAATATAATGAGGAAAGAAGACAAGATGGCAGATCAGTGAGCAACAAAATACAAAGTCTCCTGGGAGAAACAACTCATTTGCCAGAATAAAACACCCTTGAGAGACCCAGACGGAAGGAGATGGATCCTCTTGACACAAGTAGAAATTAAAACGTAAAAAAGCTCGTCAAATACTTCAGGACTACAACTGAAACAGCTAAAGATTACAGGACACAGTGTTTTCACAGTGACCTGCCAAGTTTGCACCAGCTTGAATCCGCACAGGCAGGCAGAGCCGCCCAAACTTGTTCCTGCCACCAGTCACAGGAAGCATAGCAGCACTGAAGTTGGGGGTTGGTGAGCCCAACGGAGAGTGGAGCCAGTGAAGGGACCTTTATTAAACCACTGTCAGTGCTGGGAATGAGACCCCCCCCCCACCAGAAGGGCACAACCAAATGGGCAACATGTTGGAATTGGGCAGGAGGAGCCTGAACTGGGAGCAACAGTGACTTCAGTTGGTTGCTCCCTCCCCAGAGCAGATTCCTGGGATTTGCTTGGACTGGGCTGTGACCCTGGCTTGGACCCAATGAGCCATCCCAAATTGATTCCCTGTGCCTAGCATGCACTAACCAGGTGATGACACCTGAAGTTTGGCTGGCCCGGTGGGGAGGGGCAGGCATACACAGCCGCTGCTTACACCTCAGTGACAAGAGCAGGCAGGAGAGGGCAGAGGTCCCTCGCCAGCATGCTTTGGAGGAAATGTGGCCAACATGGAAGGGGATTGGGACATGCACTGTAACCTGTGTGGAGGAAGCTGGGACCATGACAGGAGAGAGAGGCAGGAGGAGGCCCCCAGGTCAGAATCCTGAGAGCACTGATCCAGGAGAGGGAAAAACAAGGGAGACTGAGAACGGCAAACACACAACATCAGACATGGCTTCAATGGACATTAAGAGATATCTTTGGGACCTTGTAGATGAGCTCAAAACTGAGATATTATATCAGGTAAAGCAAGATATGAGTAGAGTAATAAAAGAAATGCTCTCAGGAAGCATTCCTCAGGATGATACAGATGGAAGAAGGGAGGAACACAAAAAAATGAGAGAAACATTAGATAAAGAATATAAAGAAAATATAGTATACAAGAAGCAGATTCAAAGAGACTACCAGGAAATTAAAAACTCCATTGAAAGCTGGCAAAACTCCTTAAAAGGAACTGAGGATAGACTATCAAAACTTGAAGACAAGTTTGTAATGTGTGATCATGAAAGGAAAGATCTCTTAAAAATAACAAGGAAACAGGCAGTAACAATACAAAGGCTAAAAGATGACAAGAAAATCTACAATTTAAGAATAAGAAATGTGAACGAAGAAGCAGGAATACATACAGGTGAATTACAAAGGCTATTCATGGAAATAATTAAGGAAAACTTCCCAAGCATGGGAAAAGAAAATGACATTCAGCTGTGTGAGGCATACAGAACCCCAGCCACCTACAACCAAAACAGATCTACACCCAGACATATAATAATCAAGATACCACAAATTCAATATAAAAAGAATATTAAATCTGTCAGAGATAAAGGTAAGCCCATCAGAATCACGGCTGACTTCTTGACACAGACCATCAGATCAAGAAGAGCTTGGAGCGAAGTCTTCCAAGCCCTAAAAGAAAATAACCTCCAGCCCAGATTGATGTACCCTGCAAAACTGTCACTAGAAATTAATGGAGAAACAAGATGTTTCCATGACAAAGAGGAACTGGGGGAATTTGTAACCACCAATCCATCCCTACAGAGAATACTGAAGGACATTCTAGAGAGAGAGAAAAAAAATACTGGGATTTTAGGAACAGTGGCAGAAAGGTCTCAGTGAGTGGGGCAGGCAGTAGAATGAAGGAGAAAACTAGACAAAGGCAGAAAAATAGCATAGTAGAAATGAGGCAGAGAAGGAAAACTAGAAACTCTAACATAGATGGCCTTGATATGCTATATTGTTAATAGTGCACCAGGATTTAAAACACACATTACTCACACTACTCTTTTTAGATGTATTATATTCTGTTCCAGTCATTCTACCTGTACTAGATTTGAGGGCACAGACAGTAATTCCAAAAATAACAGGATATAGTACGGTAATCATCCTTAATTTCCTATTAACTTAATCTAAAACTCTGTAAAACCTACACTGTTTCACCATGACTGATCATAATTGAATCTGCTTTGTTGGATCACTGTTTTGTATTGATAGATTTTATTCAAAGCTGTTATGATTAATATTATCAAGTCTGAGAGTATAGGCAACTGCTCTTAAGATGACAAGATCCACTAGAATATCTACTATGGTTTGATTATTACCTGCCTTTGAAGTTTCATACAGTCTACAATGTTTTATTTTTACTAATATTTTATTTACTGCTATACTCAATTATGCCTGATGATATAGACATTCTATTGAAGATAATAAGAAACAACACAATGGTCATTGTGGATCACCTTGTATTGTGGTTTTGTATGACTTTTTGATTTCATATTTTTATAGGAATTTGTTTTGTTTCATCTTGCTAAGTTTTGTTTTTCCCTCTAATATAGAAAGGATAGAAATACATGTAGAGATTCATGCATGCATAGCTGTTTACACTCTCACTTTGTATGCTTTAATTTTGTAAATTAAGCAACTATTTCTAGGAGGACAATATGTAAATTATTAACTAGTGATTTCTTATTGTTTATCTTTTTTTCTGGAATTCTGTATTACCTCTACCCTTTACATGCTTTTGTTTCTCTTTAAATAAATAAATAAATAAAATTATTTAAAAAATATATAATTAGCACGTGAATAAATGCCATAACATGCCAGAGAGTAGATAAGTGTGCTCATTTTCAATCAGAAAAATGAGAAATATGTGAATTAATATGCTTACAATTATTTCACTAAAAATATTATAATTTTTAAATGAATAGTTTGTTATCCAAGTTCTGTTGTTTTTGCTACTTTTACTGGTGATTATGAATTATACAGAATATTGAATGTCATTTTAACTTTTTCTTATGTGATATCATGTACTGTGTATATAATGCTATTTTATCCACATCAAGAAATTACTAATAGTGTATTGGCTAATAATGTTTAGTAAAAGTAGACATTTACTAAACTCTATGAGTTATTGTCACTTTTTAATGAGTAATGACTTTATAGGTCTCTTACGCCCCATATATCTGACTTTCACAAAATGTATTAGACATATATGATATAGTTGTTTGCTGTATGTAATGTCAAATTCAAATAAAACAAGGAACTTACAGCACAAAATCAGTACCTAGTTTCAACTAAGACCTCTTTCACCTTTGAAAACATGATCATTTTTAAGGAGCAAGATGAGATTTACTACTTGAGGTTGCATTTCTTTCTTGCCTCTGAATAGTGTCTTTGGAGAAATGCCTGAATGCTGAGAGATTAAACAAATTACAACTGAAGTATGACTTCATTCTTTTACAGATTATTTAGATGCAAAGACCAAAAATTAAGAGAACAGTGAAAGTGGGGGAAACCTAGAGCTCTGGTTTTTAAGAATGTAATTTTATTGTGGAAGGTTATAAGGATACATCAAGCAAAGAATATGAATCTTCGTCTTAGTATTGGTGATTATTTGATTTTGAGGTCTGTTGCCTCTGATGGCAATTGTCTTTTAAAGAAGTATTCCTGGCTTCACATAGTTACGTTTTACTGCGTTATTTCTTGTCTGTCATGTACTTCGGCCAACATAAAAATATAGTATTACACATTTCAAAATGACAGCCTCTTGAACAAATTACTTGAAATAAACATCATTTGAATTTCATATTTTTAAACAATTATAAAGTAATATTTATAAAGTGCTTTGATACATATCCTCTAGTGAATAAAAATATTTGATATTTTAATAATTTAAGTATATTATCTATGTCTATTAAATGGTGGTCTTTTCTTTTGAATTGAACAATACTCTATAATCACCAAAGCAAATTACATTTTCATTATTTTTAAGAAAATGATAATCCCTGTTGAACCATTTAAATATTAATCCATGTCAACATAGAGGAGAATCTTACTATTTTTAGATTATTTGTGCCATAACAGTACAGGGTACTGTTATGTCCATAAGAATTCCCTTGGTTGCATTTATTCACAAATCCATGTTTAACAACTTTGAAAATCACTAATTGCTATTTTCTGCAAAGTTTTTCTTTTCAATAAATTATATTTTTGCAATCATATAAGATAAAGACTTTTCAGATAAGCTTCCTTGCTTTAGTAATCTGAATTTAAACTTCCTCCATGCCTTTCATGTTTTTGCCCTGCTGCGGCTCTGATTGTGTATCAATTCTCATTAAAGTACACCACTGTTGCTTCCAAGTTCCAACAGCATTGGACAAGCTGTATAAATACCTATGTGCAGGCTTTGGCATGGACATACTGTGTGGAGGTTCTAGAATACACCGAGTGCTGTTGTTTCACTGTACACTAGATATTTACTTTTGTGAGAAACCCACAGAACTGGTTTCCAGGAACTGCACCATGTTCTGTCCCCATTCTGAGCAAAGGAAACCTTTCCTTGGCCCTTATCTCCTCCAGAACTTGGTGTTACTAAACTGTATGGTGGTTCACCATTTCCATCAGTGTGTTGTGCTATCTGATTATTTTAATTTTCATTCTCCTTATATATAGGTCTATGCTGTAAAACTCTTTCAAGGGTTTAGTTGTCATTTGTGCATTTTTACTATAGAAATATCAAGATTTGGCCCATTTTTCATTGGGTTTGTTACCACTGGGTTTTAAAAGTCCTTTGTTTGTTTGATTGTTTGATCATTTTTGTGCCTAAATCTTGCAACTTGAACAACGATTTCTAAGATAACAATATGCAATATATTAATGTTAATTTCTTACTTTTATTGAAATTCTGTAACATTTCTTTCCTTTTTTCTGTTTTGCTTTTTAAAAAAAGACTTTTGCTTATTTTAGATAATAGTGCTTCATCAATGTTATTTCAGAACTTTTAAAAATTTCTTCTGCTGATTACTTCTGTTTTTTAGTAGAATCTTATGTTATCTTTCTCATGTATCCCACCTGTGATATTATATCTCACATGATGCTTAAAATTACCTAGATATTCCTCCCTTTTACATTCTGAGTGTTAGTACTTCTCTTTTAAAGCCTTGATCCACTTCGAACTGTTTCCCTAGAGAACTGTGTTTTGCTCTGAGAACCTGAGAAGTTTCTGGAACTGCAACTCGGTTGATTTCGGAGACCCCGTATGAATGGGTCTTTGGATAGTTAACTGTGAATTATGCTACAACTAGCTGTCACCAGTTCATTACTTTTCAAATTTCCTGCCTCAACACTGCTTCCCAAAGCAGTATGTATCTGCTTTTTTCTTGTTTTAGGGGTGGCTGTTTGCTCTGCAGCTTCATTTTGTGAGTGAGCTGGGAAGAGTTCTTGATTTTTAGTTTGCCCAGCTTTTTACTTATTGATACAACATCCTGGCTACTTCCAAATCCATTTCGGCTCTGTTTTCTAGGGCTATGTTGATTTAATAATATCTGTATTTGAGAAGTAAAACTCATTATGTTACCTCTATTCTTCTCTAAATTAATAATCATGTCTTATTTTACCAGTAAAGTGACTACATTTTATTCTCTCTCTATTAATAAGAAAGACAGGACAAGGCAAGGTTTGCTTGAGCGGAAATGAGATGTTAATAGTGAGTAATGGGCAGTCATCGTCTTCACAGTGTGGACCAGTAAGAAGAGTGTAGAGTCCATGGGTCAGTTTAGCCTGAGGCCCCGAATAGCAGAGGTTGGTACAGAGCTCTAATTACTCACCTGGAGTGGAACTTGACTTGCCAGATTTGATTTGCACTACACTTTGTTGTTTGCTCATGTCATAGAACATAAATTGTGCAAACTGAAACATTTAGCATAGGTTGTTTTTGAGCAAATGTATTTTAGTCAAATATGAATCAGTGAAATAGGTCCATTGCATAGCACAAGGAATTGGAATGGTTTTCCTTTTCTTTTTTATGTGCTTACAAGTTTAAAGAATTTCAAATATCAAAATTAATTTTGAAAGTTCATCCGGAGGTAATTCTATGATCCCAGATACTAATGTAAAGAGTCCATTGATTTCCTGGAAGGAGAATGTGGAGGACATTTTCAGAGGAAGATTTTTAATTTCAGACATGTCCAGAATCCTAGGATCCCAGAAGAGGAAGGTAGGCATGAATGGAAAGAAGAGTCAGCAGACTCTGGATAAAACCACTGGGAACTCACATCACAGTGGTTACTGTACTCATTAACTCTACAGTTACCCTTTGCTCAAGTATAGCTTGAAAATGCTATAAAATAAATTTTCCTCCTCTGGAATTTGATACTTGTTTTTCCACTTGACTTACTTTATGGAGCTGATTTCTTTATAATTCAGATAATATTGGGAGCTCTACTTTAAAAGTTATCATTTTCTATTACATTTTAAAAATATCTTCAATTCTTCAGCTGTATTTCAGTTTGGTCCCATTGCAATGGACAGTAGAAATGGAAATCTTAAAAGTATGTAATGTACACATATGTTGAAAGTGATTAGTGGTTGTGATTATATTTCTAATGATCTGGCTTGGATAACAATGAGTAATTAATTTTATTTCATTTTTCTGTTAAACAATGGATTATTAACTTGAATTCTTGTGATTCAAGTATTTTAGATTTTAAAAATCTGTAAGCTATATACAATTAACAGGCTAACTGTAAAAGAGGAGAAGAAAGAAAAGTTAAGCAAAGAAACCCTGTATTCACTAAAACAGGTGAGTGTTAAAGATGATAAAGAATAATATTGCTGGGTGTGGTGGTACATGCCTGAAATCTCAGCTCTCAGGAGGCTGAGGCAGGAGGCTCACTGTGAGTTGGAGGCCAACCTGGGCTACATAGCGAGTTCAAGCCCAGCCTGAAATGCACAGTGAGAGCCTGTCTCAAAAAAAAAAAATTCATTTGTTTAATGACCAGTGATGTTGAACATTTTTTCATATATTTATTAGCCATTTGTATTTCTTCCCATGAGAATTGTGTTTCCATCTCAGATGCCCATTTTTGAATTGATTCTTTAAATTTGGGAAAGTCCAATCTTTTTCAATTCTTTATATGTTCTAGATATTAGTCCTTTTTCAGAAGAACAACTGACTAATTTTTTTTAATCACTGTATGGGTTGTATTTTTCATTCTATTGGTAATTTCTTCTCTTTTTCTTTTTTTTTTTTTTTTGGATGTCAGGAATTGAAGTCAGGGCCCTGTGCTTGCCAGGCAGGCATTTTGCTGCTGAGCTAAAACTTTGGCCCTTATTGGTAATTTCTTTTGCTGTGAAAAAGCTTTTTAATAAGTTGAGATCCCAGTTATTGATTCTGTTTACTATTTCCCATGCAATTGAAGTTTTATTCAAGAGATCTTTGCCTACACCTGTGTCTTCAAGTGTTCTACCTATTCTCTCTGCCAAGGAATTTAGTGTGTGTTCTAATATTTAGGTCTTTGAGCCATTTTGATTTTAATTTAGTGCATTATTGCAGAAATGGGTCTAGCTTTATTCTGCAGCATGTGGAAAGCTAGTTTGTCCACACAATTTATTAAAGAGGTTTTCTTCTTCCAGGGAACATATTTGGCCCTTTGGACAAAGATAAGGTGACTGAATGTGCTTGGAGTTGTTTCTAGATCTTCTAATCTACTCCATTGGTCCTCAGGGCTGACTTTTTTTTTGCCAGTACCATGTTGCTTTATCTTAGCAGCTTTTTAGTATATTTTCAAGTAAGGAATTGTGATATTCCCTGCTTTACTCTTGTTGACTAGGTTTTTTTGTATATTTGTTTGTTTGTTTGTTTTCTGTTTTGTGTCTCTTCTCCTTCCAAATAAATTTTAGGAATATTTTCTCTAATTCTGTGAGATATGCTAATGGTATTTTGACTGGGATTGTATTACATCTGTACAGCAATTTTGGGAGTATTTCTATTTTCAAAAAGTAAGCTATCTTTCCATTCTCTGGTCTCTCCAACACAATGTTGATATTTCACCTCACTCTGGAAAAATGGCAATTATTGAGAAATTAACTAATAACAAATGCTGGTGGGATCATTCTCTGTTGGTGCAAATGTAGACCAGTATAACCACTGTGGAAATTAGCGCAAAAATTCTTTAAAAAATTAGTAGTAGAAGTCCCATTTCATCTAGAAATCTCCTGCTGGGTATCTTACTGGAAGAATTAAAAACATCAGACTACAGCAATATATGTGACCCCTGTTTATAGCAGTGCAGTTTGTAATAGCTAAATGTTAGAAACAGTCCAAATGCCCATCAATCAATGAATACATAACAAGGTCCGTTTTATTTTCTTTTTAAAAAACAACAGTGGAGCAGTAATCATAAAGAAGAATAAACTTGAAACATCCCTAAGTGGGGGCACCCTGAGAACATGCTCTTAAGTGAAACAAATCAGACACACATGCATAAAGGTTTCATTGTTTCTTTGGTGTGAGAAACTGAAAGTGTAAATAAGCACCAAACTGAATAATACATAGAGTGAAATAGAAAGAAATAGTTCAAAAGAAAAGGTACTGGGGAAAGGGTAGAGGGAAAGGAAAGAAGGAAGAAAAAGCTATAAAAGAAGAGTAAAATGGACACAAAGGTTTATAAATGAGCAGAGGAAGAGTTGTTTAAGGGATGGAAGGATTGAAAGGAAAAATAGAGGAAGCAAGATGCATCGCCGTGCACAGCGGCAGACTCCCTGCCCTGTACATGGCCACCTGTGCATCTAAATTGCACAAAAAATTAATACAAAGTTAAAATCAACATATGAATTAATTTTAAACAAGTGTAATGTTGACTAGCTTCAAATCCAAACAATGCAGTTGGATTGTGACATGCCTGAAGGTATATAATCAAAAGAAGTTGCTTTTAGAAATTTTTATTTTGTTCTGTTTTACACAAGAAGAAATTGGTGTAAACATCATATCCACAGTAATGAATGCTAAAATAGGACTAGCTGGAAACCCAAAAGGCATAGAAAACAAACCAAAAAATAAATAAATAAATAAATAAATAAAAGTGTATTTGAATGCAACAAATAAGTTTTTGACAGAAATAAATAAAAATTATATAAAGCCCTTTATGGCACTTAAAAACAGTAGATTTCATTTGTTAAAAATAAGATAAATTATGCATCTGTTCTTTATGGAAAAATTTGATTTGTTTTTTGTGACTGTTAGCCTAGCTTTTTGGTCTTACTATGTAAGAAATTTTGTGACACATTTCAAGAGTTTCCTCAGACTATTTCCATATCATTAAATATATAACATACCATTGTGATGAATTTACAAAGAGATCACCTGGGGTCAGGATTTTCATTTGATGGATGAAAATTCATATTAACAGTATGAAAAATTTTATTTTGTATCATTGCAAACAACAGTCTGGTACTATTTTTTTCTATATCATAAAAATATCTGAAGCTTCTTTGTAAAGGGACCAAAATATGGAACTCAAAGGAAGTAAAAATGACAATTTCACAGCCCAATGCTCTAAGAAAAAACCACAAACCCAAAAATTTCCAATTTGGATTTTAAAACAAAATAATATAGTGATAGACTCTGACAGCTTTTACTGTGAGCATTTTCAAAGCTGTAATTTGTGAGATCATAGCATCAGGATGAGAAGAGTAGAAATTAGAGTAGAAAGAGGCTACTTGAATAAATAGAACTGAGGGAAAGATAGGGGTTGAAAAATAGGGAAAAAGGACAGGGAAAGGGCAAGAGGATGTGAGAGGGTTAGGGTTAGGGTCAGGGTCAGGGTCAGGGTCAGGGTCAGGGTCAGGGTCAGGGTTAGGGTTAGGGTTAGGGTCAGGGTCAGGGTCAGGGTCAGGGTTAGGGTTAGGGTCAGGGTCAGGGTCAGGGTCAGGGTCAGGGTCAGGGTCAGGGTCAGGGTCAGGGTCAGGGTTAGGGTTAGGGTTAGGGTTAGGATTAGGGTCAGGATCAGGGTTAGGGTTTGGGTTAAGGTTAGGGTTTGGGTTAGGGTTTGGGTTAGGGTTAGGATTAGGGTCAGGGTTAGGGTTAGGGTTAGGGTTATAGTTTGGGTTTGGCTTAGGTTTAGGGCCAGTTTTAGGGGTTGGGTTAGGGCCAGGATTAATCCCAATTTAACAATAAGAGCAAGATTAAGTTCCCTTAAAAATATAGGTCCATATAAAAATTAAGTTCTTTCTAATAGAAAAAATCTCTCTTTTATTATCATTCTAGTTATAGGAATAATGTGCTAGTGGACAAATATTGTTTGTCATACTCTTCTATATATTTATCCAGAATAAAGTTTAGTTTATTGAGTGTTTTCCTGTATTAAAGGCATATTGTGTGCTGTTTATACTTTACCTCCTTTTCTCTCCCTCTAATAAGAAATTTAATAATTCTGAGAAACTATAGCACATTTCTAGTAATGATATAGAAGGTTGTGTATGCATGTTTATATACTCGGAGGTTTGAGAGCTGATTGTGAACTTGTATCACCCAGCTTTACTGAAACAGCATGGTTCTGGGTTTGTTAATGGCTCACCTGAGGATTGTGGCCAACAAGATGAAATGGAGAAGTGAAGAGCGAGAGATGCTGTCATGCTGTGGCGTCGGTTCTCCTGTTGCCTGTTGCTGTGGGTTCTCCTGGAGGAGCCTGCTGAGCTTCTCTCTTGATTTGTAGGCTCCTGTTCTCATTGTCAGAGGAGCCTGGGACCTTGATGTAGCTGAGAATGGCTGAGGTTCCCTTTGGCGAAATTCTGCTTCTTATTTTGAACATCGCTTCCTGGTGCAGATCCTTTATCCCACTAGTACAGACATTTTAGCTTCCACTGCTGAGCTTTGGGCCCTCCCAGCACAGATCCGTGGAACTGATCTGAGTGAGTCATTGTCGTG
>PVLA01018526.1:0-14326 GCA_004027455.1 Hydrochoerus hydrochaeris
AGGAGGGGGAAGAGGAGGAGGGAAGGGGACAGGGAGGGGAGGAGGGGAAATGGATGTTTACTGGTCTGGGGAGGGTCCTGAGACCCAGTGGTAAGTTACAACCCAGGACCACTCTGTGTTGCAAATTGTCATCAAAGTCACCTGTGGTTGCAGGAAAAGCATAGACACCTCTTCCAAGGCAAATAGCTTCCTGTTTTATTTGGGGATAAAATGACTTTTGTGTTTTTTTCTCCAATAATTTAAATTAATGTGTTAATAAGGAAGAATTGCCCTGGGGAGGGTGGTGTGGTGAGCTGGCATCCAGGAGAGCTTCAGAAGTGGGCGATGTCCACTGCAGGGCTCTGGGGGGCACGGTCCAAGGCAGGGAGCAGTTGGCCCGGCCTCTTCCTCACCCGAAATCCAAGCATCTGGGGCTGAGTCTTCCCATGTTGGTCCCCACTGGGCTGGGTGAGGCGTCCCCACAAATTCATGTTCCCTGAAAGCCCCAAATGTGATGTTCCTTAGAAACAGCCTGTGCAGATGTGGGCAAGCTAAGATGAGGCCCTGGGGAGGAAGGTGACCCCAGCAGGGGCCTCATTGGTGCCTGTCACCCGCCTTGGCATCTGGTCCTACCAGGATCCACAAGCCAGCCCAGGAGCAGGGTCTGCCCCAGGACTGCAGCAGTCGCTGCCCGGGTGCAGACAGCCTGGCATGACATCACGCCATGTTCCCACTGGGCGCTTGGCAGCTGTGACTCTGCTTTCTGGCCGGCATTCGGCCAGGTCTCGGGGCCGGAACTGCCCTACACAGAGCAGCTGCAGGGCGCAGGATCCTCAGGGGGCTCTGTACCCAATGGGGGTGCAGCTCAGTGAGGGGAAGCACCAGGCCTCTCCTGACGACAGTGGAGTGCTGGTCCCCCGAAGCTTTGTGGCTCCTGGCAGCACCATCACCTCCCGTGGGCTCCAGGGAGCAGCTCAGCCAGGCTGGGGGTGCGGGTAGGGGTGGGGGTGGGGTGGGGGTGGGGTTGGGGGTGGCCGTAGCGGGACCAAGGGCTGTCACCGTCACACTGGGTTTGCAGGGCCATCCAATACCAGCCTTTGTAAGACCCATAAGGGGTCACCTGAACATCTATCATCATCCTAAAACTGCAGTCGCCTCAGACCCAGGAGGAGCAGAGCCATGTAGACCACAGAGCGGCTCCTCAGGACAGGGGCTGAGACTGCCCCCCAGCCATCGCCTCTCTCAAGCTGCCCCTGGTGCTGCTGGCTCTCCCAGAGCCTCAAGGAGCAAATGCCAGACATAGGGCTGCTGTGTGGACCCCGACACCTGCCTTTGTTCCCCTTTCTTATGAAAGCCTGAAGTTCTGCCAGCTCCTCAAAGACAGACCATGGGCTTTGTACCAGGGATCCCGGCACGGCCACGCTCCCTGACTCCCTGTCCTGCCCCCTTTCTGGGCTGGTGTCGTGGGCTCTGCCCTAGAGCCGCAGGAGGGGTCATGTCCTGACAGCCCAGTGGGACTTTGGGGCCAGGGGTGAGGGGTGGGGTGGCAGAGGAGTTCCCTGGCACATGAATACCAGAAACAAAAGTCAGTGTTGGTTGTGATTCCAAACATGGGCTCTCCTGCCCGGCAGGCAGCGCAGGAAAGGAGACCAGGGAAAGCATGGGGCACGGGTGAAGCTCCAGACAGGGGTGGCCGACACTGCTCAGGCTTCCCAGGGCAGCGCCTCCGTGCACAGGGGGGTCCGGGAAGGCCAGCGTGGACGCCCACAGGTGCAAAGGTGTCTCCCGTCAAGGGCCTACCCTGGCAGGAGGGACGGCAGTGGCTTTCCCTCCTGTTGGTGCTGGCAGGCACAGCACCAGCTGCAGGTCAGGCGCCAAGTGTCCAGGGTGCAGGGAGGCGGGCACCGCCTTCCTTCCAGAGAGCAAGGGGGTAGGGGCGTGACACTCGCACACCCTTGGTCCCTTGTGGTCCCTGTCTCTTTAAATGGACACTCCACAAGCTGCCCTGGTCCCCGTGGAGGACAGCAGGGCCTGGTGACATCTGCACACAGGGACCTGGGGTGATACCAGGTTGGGAACCTGGATAGGCTGGAACATTTGTGCCTGGAACTTGCTGCCAGGGCACCATGCCTCGGGGACACAATGGAGTGACGGACGCGTTTCTTTGGGGACGGTGTTGGCTGCCGGACACAGTTCCTGCCAGGCCTGCCCAGCAGCAGGATCTCCTCCACCGTGACCCCTCCCTGACCCCGCGGGCGAGCAAGGTGAATGTGGGGCCTTTTGGGGAGGCGAGGGTGAAGGTTAGGTCGGGGTGCTGGGGCCACTGTGCTGCTGGTGCAGGCCGAACTTGTGTCTTTGGTCTGTCAGCGGCTCGGCACCAGCCTGGGTACTGGGGCCGTGGGAGCAGGGCTGTGGGCTGCACGGAGGGCTAGGAGTTTGCAGAAAGGGAGGAGGGTGCTCAGGACTGGGCATGAGACGCTCGGACGCAGTGCCGTGCAGCTCGCTCGCAGGGCCGAGGGTTGCAGCCAAAGGCCTCAGGGAAAAGAGGCCGGGTCCTGCCCACACCCGGGAGCTGTGCGAGTGGGGCGCCTCCCCCGTCCTGTTCCCCTCCCCTCCCCCTTTCCCCTCCCCTCCCTCTCCCCCTCCCCCCCTCCCAGCACCGGGGCTGAGGCCAGCCGGGCATTTGTAACCTCCCTTCACTTCCTGGAATGGGTATGTGTGTCCGTCCTCCCGGCCCACCCGGAATGGGCATTTGTAACCTCCCTTCACTTCCTGGAATGGGTATGTGTGTCCGTCCTCCCGGCCCACCCGGGCCGTGGACAGGAAGAGCCCGGGTCTGGAGGGCTGTGGCAGGGTGTGGGGCCGATCACTAGGTCGGTTCTGCTCCTTAGCATCTCCATTTGAAGCAGCTCATTCTGAGGGAGTCATTTTGGCGGGCCCTGTCCACATTGAGGGAGGCAGAGGCAGGGAAGGGCGGCCACCCCAGATGTGGAACAGATGTGGTCCTTCTGTGCTGGAGTGGCCAGAGGGCAGCTCTCCCTGGTGGTCTGGCTTGGGAATCTCTGGCCCCCTGAAGCAGTTGGGGACACTAAGTCCTGTGATCACCCGACCCAGAGGACCTCACGCTTCCTCCAGGTTTTACACCTCTGCCCAGGCAGAGCTGAGGCCAGGAGCGAGTGGCCGAAGCGCAGAGGAGCTTGGGAGCCCTGTCGGGGTAGGGCAGACCCACGGTGCCACCATCCTTTCTTCTACGCTGCCCGTGGCTGGGGGTTTGAGGGCCGCTGAGCAGGGCAGAAGCCAGCGTGGGCTCCTCCAGCCTGGCCGGAGGCCCCCAGCCCTGGGTGAGCTCCTGGGGCAGCAGAGAACAGCTGCCCCCAGGGACGCAGCCCACAGAGCTGGAGTGGGGTGTATGCTTGGTCCCCAATTCTCTGGGGAGTGTTTTGCTAGGTAATTGGGAAACGCTGTGAATCATGTGTGTTCTCAGTTGAGAGTGAACTGCTCAGCGCACACGGAAGGCAGGAATGCACCCAGGTCCCCAGCCACTCACCCAGCACCAGGATGGGGAGATGGCCAGGAGCGCAGGACATGGAACGCAGACCCCCACAGGCCCAGCTCAGGGACCTGCAGCTGGCAAGGCAGTAGCCACCGCGGTCACCCAGGGCCTGCAAGGACAGACAAAGCACATGGCTTCCGCTGCGTGCAGCCTGGGGCCACAGCTTGTGGTCCTGGGCACTCAGTGGTGTCTGGGGTCCCAGGGCTGGGCCTGGTGCCCCCATGGGCCCAGTCAGTCTGCTCACCATGGGGGCTGTGTCAGGACGTTTCTCTGGACTCAGGTTTTTTGCTAATGTGGCTCAGGCCTACCAGGGAGGTACGGCCCAGAGGAAAAAAACTCTGCTGGGTCCGTCTGAGGTAGTAGTGGGGTGTAAAGCAGGATAGGAGTGGCCGCTTTGTCATCTGCCGTAGCTGGTGAGGAAGATGCTGTCCACGTGACACCCGTCAAGTCCTCCCGGGCCCACTGCTGGAGTCACAGTTACTCTGGGTGGGCATGGCAGAGGCCCGGGGGCTCCTGGGAGAGGACGGTGACCACTTCTCTCTGTGAGGCCAAGGCGAGCAGCACTTGGCGACGGACTGGGGTCGGCACTGGGAAGGAAGCGTCTTCAGCCCACGGTGGACGGTCCAGGACCACGTGTCCTGCCCCGCATGGTCTGCCGCCCCCCATGCAGAGTGGGTGTCCAGCCTGGGTGGCTGCTCAGAGGGGACCCCATTTGAGCAGAAGTAGGGATCACAGCCCCAGCCTCCCCATGAGTGCTTTTTACCGGTTGCTCTGGGCAGTGGTCAGGCCTTGTGTGGGGCAGTGGGGCAAGGGCTCCCCGCAACGCAGCAGCTGCCCCACACAGAGGCCTCGCCTGGCCCGTGTGGACCCTGGCTTCCGTTATAGCACTGTAAACAGAATTAATTAAAAGCTGGCACCATCTGCACATGGAGGCAGTGGTGGCGGTGGCTCCAGGCATGGCCTGTAAGTGCCAAGGTCCACGCAGCTCCCGTGGCGCCCACACTTCTGACCGAGGTCCCATCTGGGTTTCTAAACCCGCTCTGAGGGTTCACTCTCAAGGGTGCTAAGGTTTCTTTGCTCCCCCTTGGTTTAGCTGAGTGAGCTCCACTGCGTCAGGGGCTTGGATGTTTCTGAAAACTTTAAACCAAAGGGTTTAAACGAGGAGCTGAGACTTTGGACATGTGAACCCCTGGGGCGCGGAGCTTACTCCTCGTGGGGCCTCGGGCTGGGGGTCTGCAGGGAGCTTCAGCCTGGGGTGGCCAGCAGCACTAACACACTGTGCTCCTTCACAGACGTGCGGGGACTCCAGCAGGATGCTTCTCAGGGCCATGCCGCCCCGCGGGACACCGGCCTTCCAGCACCTGGCTTGCACCATGGCCTCCTTCCGTACAGCGCCTGGGAGGCGCCAAGGACACTGCCTTCTGCACACGGCCGCTGCTGCCCGCTCAGGGACGGCCGTCCCTGTCTTCACCCAGGCCCTGGCCTTTGGGGACAGGGTCGCCCTCATCGACCAGCACGGCTGCCACACCTACCGGGACCTGTACCTCCGCAGCCTGCGCCTGTCCCAGGAGATCCTCAGCCTCCGTGGCTGTGTGGACGGAGACCTGCAGGACGAGAGAGTCTCCTTCCTGTGCTCCAACGATGTCTCCTACGTGGTCGCCCAGTGGGCCTCGTGGATGAGCGGTGGCATCGCCGTCCCCCTCTTCCCAAAGCAGCCCCCAGCACAGCTGGAGTACTTTATCCAGGACTCACGGAGCTCCGTGGTGCTGGTGGGGCCAGAGCACGTGCAGCTGGTGGGCCCAGTGGCCAAGAGGCTGGGGGTGCCACTCCTGCCCCTCCTTCCCACTGTCTACCAAGGGGCAGAGGGGGAGCCAGCAGCAGTGGTGCCAGTGCAGGAGCGCAAGTGGCAAGACCGAGGCGCCATGATCATCTACACCAGCGGGACCACTGGGCGGCCCAAGGGTGTGCTGAGCACTCACTGCAACCTCACAGCCATGGTGAGTGCGGCCTGGCCGCTCCCCTGGCTCAGCGCCTCCACCCAAGACAGTGGGGCCTCCCCGTGTGGCCAGTGCCTGTCCTTTCCTTTCCTGCAGGGTGCAGGCTGAAATGCCTGGTGGTGGAGGGTGGTGGGGACAGGACAGTGAGCACGGCGTATGGAGACAGGCTGCCCAGTGGTACCCTCGGGACAGTGTGCTATGCACTGGGGCGTGGGGTGTCCATCAACTTTCCCCAGTGCAGTGACCCCTCCCCGCCCTGCTGTCCTCCTCCAATGCCTCTCAGGCCCCTCTGAACCCCACACTGTCCTCACGCTGAGCTGCGTCCCTGCAGGTGACCGGGCTGGTGCGTGCGTGGGCGTGGACGAGAGACGACGTGATCCTGCACGTCCTCCCACTGCACCACATGCACGGCGTGGTCAACAAGCTGCTGTGCCCACTCTGGGTAGGAGCCACCTGCGTGATGCTGCCCGAGTTCAATGAGCAGCAGGTGAGCAGGACGGGGCGACACGGGCGCCAACCGGGGTGAAACAGCACCCGCCTCCCAAGGTCTGGAGTCCGGAGAAGTCTGCCAGACTCCACGTCACAGAGAGGTGGGTGTGGGCTCCAAGGGTCTCGCCTGGCCAAGCTAGCCCCGGAGCTGCCCATGTCAGGGCCCCAGCCACCTCTCTCACACTGCTTCCACGGTGAAGCAGCTTCTGCTCCGGGGTCGGCCTTACCTACTCTCCCTCAGGGGCCTGCCAGGGCCCAGGGTGACCTGATCTCCACTCACCCACAGCATCACTTTCTTCACACGGGTGATGGCTGCAGAGTGCAGGAAGAGGATGTGGACATTGTGGTCCTTGTCAGCGGCCAGCCTGCTCTCTGTCCCTCTGGGGTGCACGGTCCAGCTGGGGGACACCTTAGTCTCGTCACTTGCCCCGTCAGCATTTTGGAAGTGCCTGCCCCAGGCTGCCATGGACACAGGGCCAGGCCAGGTGACACTGGGGGCAGTCAGCCCAGGACCCACTGTGCAGAGGGAGGCCATACCATATCCAGATGTGACAGGGCATGTGACACCTTGGGACCTGTGGCCTTTCTGTCATGAGGATGACCTTGACATTGCAGGGCTGTGGGGACTGTGCCTTTGGCCTGCTGCTCCTCGGCCGCCTGTCTGTGTGTGGAGGCCACTCGAAGGCCGAGTGGGCAGGGAGAGGTCACGCCAAACTAGTGTGACAAAAGTGCTCCTCTGGCAGGGCCCAGGGTGGCTCTCACTGATGACTCTGACACACCAAAGGCTTACGAGTGGATCTAGCCAGGCATCATTGCACACACCTGCAATCCCATGCCTGAAAGGCTGAGGCAGGAGGATCACAAATTTAAGCCCAGCTGGGCAACTTAGCAAGATCCTATCTCGAAATAAATGGAAAGGGCCTGGGATGAAGCTCCGTATAAAGGCCCTGGGTCAACACCCAGAACAGGGGAAAAGCAAAAGAGTCCAAGGGACCTCTTACCTCTGGTCGCATTGGGGTGGGTGGGGTGGCCCCGGCATGGTGCTCACACTGCCCTGCAGAACCTGCTGTGGGTCTGGACTCCCATCCACACTGGGCAGGTGGCTCCATCCTGGCCCCAGAGCCCAGAGCAGGTTTGTGCTTCGACCGCACAGCTTCGAGAAAAGCCCGGTGAAGAGTTGAGAGTGGCAGAGGGCTGAGGCCTGCTGCTTCTGAGGACCAGGGGCCCCACAGTGTCACCAGCCCAGTGAGGACCCCACCCAGCAGCTCCTGGGCTCAGGGCTGGCACGGGGAGAGGTGGGCAGAGGAGCTGGGCCTGAGGGAGCACCAGCTGGCTCTGGGGGGGTCGCGTGGGCCCCATCCCCCCGGAGCAGACAGCACTCAGGGATGCCGCCCACAAGACCACAGCAGGTCCTCCCCAGCAAGGGCTCCAGAGCAAGGCCAGGCACTTGGGGTGGGGTGCAGGCCAACTCCCCAGGAAAGAGGCCCCTGGAGGACCCACAGGACACAACACCCAGAGGTCTTCATCCTGCTGGATGCCACTGAGGCCCCGAGGCCAGGGCCAGGGTCTGTTTCTCATGCACACAGAGGAGGCTAACGTGGGGGGGGGGGTGGCTGCAGAGGGCCTGGGGTGCAGGGGGACAAGGGCCCTGGGCCTGGAGGGCAGGATGGCACAGGGGCGAAGACCAAGGCTGCATGGAGGGCAGTGACCAGGAAGGCAGGAAGGGCCTGGACCCTTTGCAGGCTGCAAACACTGTGCTTAGCTGCGTCTCAGAACCAAGCTGTGAGCCCACAGGCAGCGCTGGTGGGACCTGACCGGGTTCTGCACCCCCAGGATCTTCTGCTCACCGTGACGTGGTACTGTGACTCATCTGCCTGGCCAGGCAGTCCCTGTGAAGCAGCCCGTGGCCACGCTCCTCAGAAGGGGCTTCAGAAAGTACAGCACTTGTCGCTGCATCTAGAGGGATCCACAGACCTTACAGGCCTGGACAGTGTGGACATGGGGTGTGCAGAAGAACATGAAGCTCTGGGAGAATTCTAGGGTTTCAGAGCCCCTCCCATCGGCCAGCCAGCTCGGTGACAGTGGCCCTGAGTCAGGGCGGCATCCTGCTGCCTTCCAGTGACAGCTCAGGAGGCAGGGAGGGTGACGCCAGCCAGGGAGCTGGGCTCAGGGCCCCTGGGCTGAGAGGGGAGGACCTGCTTCGTGTGGAGTCATGCCTGTCACCAAGGGTCCACACTAAACACCCCAAAGAGCAGAGCCGTCAAGTCCCTTTGGGGCTGCATGTTCTGTGGCCTGACCTATGCGTCTCTGTGCCCCAGTCACCCTGGGGGTGACAGCCGGGGATCTGCATCACTGCTGGACATCTGCCACCTCCACTCTTGCCATCGGGGCCTGGCCTCATCACAGGCAGGGCCAAAGGAGTGGGCCCCATGGAGTGTCCAGCAAACCGTGCTGCAGCAGGAGCCTGCACCACTCATCCAGGCAAGGGTGCTCTCGGGCAGGTCAGCGGAGACACGGAGGAGGGGCGGGGCCGTGTGGGCAGCACGGCCAGTGCCGATGGACCAGGTCCTGCTGAGTGCCTTGGCCCCACCTGCTGTGCTCGCGGCTCAACACCCAGGGAGCTGAGCTGTGCAGTGTGTGTGTTCCCTGCCAGGCCATGGCCACACAGCAGGAAAGGCCACTGCCCACTGTGCCTGAGGGCCAGGCATGGTGTGCCCTTCCCCGGAGCCTGCCCCACCTCCCCCCGCCTTCCTCCTCCTCAGGACGCAGCAGGCTACTGCAGTGAGCTGCCTTGGCCCCAGGTCATGCAGTCACCAGCCTTCCTCAGCCGGGCAGCTCGCTCCCCCGTGAAGGCGGCAGGGGAGTGCGGCTGTGGGCCTGGCCTCCGAGCGGGGTGTTCGGTGTGGAGCACTTCACACCACAGTTGTTCTGCTTGTCTTTCCCTTTCTTTTTTGTTTTGTTCTGTTCTGTGGTACTGGGACTCCCAGGGCCTTCACACCAAGCTGCATCCTCAAGACAAGGTCTTGTTAGGGCGCCTGGGCTGGGCTCATACCTGTGACCCTCTGGAGGGCTGGGATTACAGGTGTGATCTACCATGCCTGGTTTTTTGCTTTTTCTTTTTTTCATTTCTTTTCTTTATCTTTTTTTTTTTTTGGTATATATATTTTTGACACAGAGTCTCACTATGCATTTCAGACTGGTCTTGGGCTCACTTTGTAGCCCATGCTGGTCTAGAACTTTTAACGATCCTCCTGCCTCAGCCTTCTGAGTGCTGTGATGGCATTTTATTAATGGTGTCTTCTGAAGCACATGTATTTAATTTTGATAACATCCATTTTACCAACTTTTAATCTCACAGATTATGTTTTTGGTGTCACATCCCAGACTCTTTCCAAACCCAAAGATCTTAGGGGCTGAGGATTTAGCTCAGTGGCATAAGTGCTGCCTTACAAGCATGCAGTTGTGAGTTCGATCCCTGGTACCAATTAAAAAAAAAAAAAGGCCTTAAAGATTTTCTTAGTTTTTACCTAGAAGTGTTGTGGTTTTATCATGGATGTATAGGTGGAAGGTCCTCCTCTTCCTCTGACTGCACTGGTGTGAGTCCCGTGTATCTCAGTCCCTGTGGCCATGGCGACACCCATTAGGCCGTTTCCTGATGTCGTGCAGATCCATGCCGAGGGAGTTCTTGCCCCTGCCTGCATCTATCTGTCACTGTGTCTGCCAGTCTGTCCCAGCTCAGGCGGTGGACCTCCCAGTTTCATGATGGCTTTTCCCGAGATCCTACAGCTCCTCCCAGGCCACCTTCCTCCTCCTCCTCCTCCTCCTCCTCCTCTTCCGTTGCTCACCTTGGCGCTGGGCTCCCTCACCCTGCTCTGTTCCAGGATCCTTGTCTGGTCTTCCTGGCTCCTGCAGCGGCCGAGGCTCTGTTGGGGCTGCATCCCCTGATCGTGGGTCATACCTCTGTCTCCTTACATGCTTGGGGTTAGGCATGGGGCATACAGAGCTGCTGGCCTTGCCCAGGGCAGCAGGATGGTGGAGCCACCACAGAGCAGGCAGGCAAGAGGGCGCAGTCCTGAGTAGCAAGATGCAAGCAAGATGCAGCCCGTAATCCAAGCGTCTGCATGACGTGCAGGTGGGGGAGGGCAGTGCCCCTGTGGGCTCCTTGCTGAGCAGGAGCCCAGCTTTGTCTGTGCCACTCAGGCTGAGCTTGCAGCAGCCCCAGGACTGCCTCCTGTCACCCCGAGTTGCATTTCTAGGTCTTCCCTGTGGAGCTGGAGGACAGCTTGGGCCACCCCTGCTCCGGCCAGAGATGTAGAGCCCTGGCCCCAGCTCTACTCGTCCCGTTGTCCCTCTCCCGGGCCAGACACCAGTGTTCTCGTTCAGGGTGGCCTCCCTGACTGTGGCCTGTGACCTACTGTGGGGAGGGCCATCCCCCTGCATCTACCATCTTGGCCCCTCACCCAGCTCCCTTCCCTTTGCCTAGGTTTGGGAAAAGTTCCTGAGCTTGGAAACCCCACGGGTTAACGTGTTTATGGCGGTGCCCACCATATACTCCAAGCTGCTAGATTACTATGACCAGCACTTCACCCAGCCTCACGTCCGAGACTTCGTGCGCGCAGTTTGTGAAGAAAAAATCAGGTACCACGGAACAGCCCACACTGCCACGCCAGAAGCCTCGCGGTGGCAAGTGTGGCTTGCTCCTGACGAGGCCGCCGGGCTGTCTGAGGGTGCTGTGCCTGGTCCCTGTGTCCCCACGAGTCCCCCCTTCTCTCTACCTGCTTCTCCTCCCTCTATCCCTGAGTCTCTGCCCCAGCTGTGTCATGCAGATGACGAAGGTGAGGGCGGGGGTGACGCCCTTGCCCAGGTCTCACTGTCTCACTGGGCTGTGGCCATGCAAGCCTCCCTGCCTGGGGCACCCACCACAGCCCAGGCAGCCACCTCCCCCTCACTGGAGCTGGGTCCCCTGTGTGCTGGGGATGGCCTCTTCAGTTGTGTGGCAGATGGCCACAAGCACCATGAGCATGTAGAGAGGGAGGTGCCGTGGCACACGTGGGTGAGCCAGGGCTGTCGGGGAGCCATGGGCACTTGAAGTTAAAATGCCAAGTGTTCTCTGGGCCCAGTGCCAGCACCTGACTCGCTGCTGGTCAGGAGGACTGAAAGTCAGGGCCAGCCCGAGCAACTTAGGACTGCCAGAAAGGGACAGGGAACAGAGCTCGGTGGTAGAGCACTTGCCTAGCATGCGTGAGGCCCTGGGTTCCGTCCCAGGGACCTAACAGCCAGGATAAAATTCCAGGTGTGACTCCTGCATGCCCCTGGCCACCTGCTCACCCTTGCTGGGCAAGGTCTTGGGAAGCTGCAGGTGGCACCTCTGTCCCTGTGGGATCCTAGCCGGCTGCACCAACCTTGGCACCTTGGCATTGCTGTGCTGGCTGCTGCCTGTGAGGACGTTTGTGGAGCTGGAGGCCTCGCTCCTGGGGCAGCCGCGGGCTCCTTCCTCCCATAGCGCCCGGGTCCCAGGCTGGGCTCGCTGTGTCCATAGGTGACACGATCGGCCAGGTGCTGCCTGAGCCACAGGCCTGTCCTCCCTGAGTTAGAGCGTGGGGCTCCTTACGCGGTTTCCCTAGGGGAACACAGCCCCTGCCCAGGTGGTACCAGAGATGCTGTGGGTCATCGCATCCTTCTCCCGCCAGCTGGGCTGTCACCAGCGCCTCCCTCAGGACCTTTTATCCTAGGTCCCCATTGCCTCCATCGCCCTGATACTGCTGTTCAGGGAACGCGTGATAGGTATTTGCCAAGATGCCACCAAAGACCCTGAACGACTGTTTGGTCCTAATCTGTCCACGTTCTGAAATATTTTGTTCTCCCCAAAGCAGAGCTGACTTGGTCTGAGCCGTTCTCACCCCGGGCCGGAAGCATGTGGTTTGAGCGCCGTGGCAGCTTGGGCCTGACCCTATCTTTGTCCCCAGGCTCATGGTGTCTGGCTCGGCCGCCCTGCCTGTGCCCCTGCTGGAGAGATGGCAGAGGGCCACTCGCCACACGCTGCTGGAGCGCTACGGCATGACCGAGATCGGCATGGCCTTGTCCAGCCCCCTGGCCGGGCCTCGCCTGCCAGGTAAGCACGGCCCATGCCAGCCTCCTCCCCGCTGTCCCCAAGCGCCCGGTGCCATCTGGGGCCCTGCCATCTGCCCCCTCCCTCTACAGGTCAGGAGGGGACAGGGAGAGATGGGAGGCCTCTCTCTCAGGGCAGACATTCCACGGAGCCTGCAGCCCCGGCCCCGCCCCTCTGTGGCCAGTGGCCCTCCACCTGTGGGCACCGTGTTCCTTGCCTTCTGGATGTCATCACATTGGCCTCTCTCCTGGAGGTGTGCATTTGCCTGTGTCACTGGCTCGTTCCCCACCCCCGTCACAGTGTCTGTGTCAGCCATGTGCCTCGGCCCTGAGCCTGACCCTAACCCAAGGACATCTGCCTGCTTTCTAAGTCAGGCCATTACTCACAGGTGGTGGTGCTGGGCCTACGTGTGCAGGCTTTCCACGTGCACACAGGTTTATTTGCTTGGGCACACATCTGTCTGGGGTGCCCTGGGTCCCCTGCTCTGCTGTGGAGGAGGCTGCACTCTGCGTCCCACCTGCAGGGACAGACATGCTGGCCCTGTGTTCCAAGACCAGAGACAACTGCCGCCCCCAGCCGTGTGGTGGGGTGGTGCCATCTATGTGACTCAGGTCTCTCTGGTGATTGGTGACGTCCGGCATCACTGCGGGCTCCGGACTGCCACGCTCACTCCTTTGCACTCAGCCAGGAAGTCCCTGCTTGTCCTCAGAGGTGCTCGGGCTTCCAGCTCCCTTATCTTTCTCTGTCAGGGAGTTGGGTGAGCGGGGGACCAAGATGAGGGGCCCAGGGGCAGGCGATGGCCTCTGCTGACCGAGTGGCCTCCCTGGTGCAGGGGGCAAGGTGGGCCCTGTGCCCAAGCCTCCACTCCCTGCCTGCCTTCTGCCTCTGGTACCACACAGGGCAAGGAGTGATCCCGGCTGATCTCACTCTAGTTGGCACTGAGGCCAGGTGCACATGGAGACCCTCGCTGGCCAGGGCTCTGGACCAATGCCTGCATCCCTCTCCTGCCAGATGCTGGGACAGAGGCCAGAGGGCAATTCAAGTTACCTTGGAACAGCTGGCACTGTTCCCCAGAATAGTGGGCATTGGGAGAGAGACAGTGCCACTGTCTCTACTGGGCAGCAGTTGGCATCGGTGCCCTCTTCCACCTTCCTGCGGGCAGGGTCCATGCCACTGCCCTCACTGGCCGCACCTCAGGACAGTCAGGTGTGCACGGGGCCCTGCATCAGGCTCAGGAGGTCCCCAGGCTCTGCAGTCACCTGTTCTGAGTGCAGCTCTGGCCCTGCTGGGCACAGCATGGTCTTGTCATGGGGGCTTGGGAGCTGGATGGTGCCCTGCTTGGCCCAGGTGGGATTTGGAAGGGAAGCAGAGAGGGAGGATCTGGTGTCAGATCAGAGTCCCACTGAGTCCCTGGGGAAATGGGGTGTGGCGCCCTCAGAGCTCGGCACTGCCTTCCCGCTACACTGCAGTGGGGGACCTGGGGCAGCTGGAGCTGCGGGTGGAGCCACCCTCATCCAGCAGCGCCGTCTGCCTTGCTCTGCTCTGCTCCTCACAGGGGCCCTCATGGACTAGCACCTTCACAGAGGAGCCGCCACAGGCTGACCATGAGCTCCTCCTGTGGCTGGAGCGGGGCAGGCAGGCACCGTCCACCTCCTGTCCCCTCAAGGACAGATGGATTCTTTGCTCGCTGCAGCAGGACTGCTGGCATGGGGCTGGAAGGACGGGCCTCGCGGGCCCAGCGCTGGGTGGTGGATGAGTGCATTGATTTACCCTCCTGGAGATGTTGTCCCCAATGGGTCCCCATCCATTCTGGTGGAGCTACAGAGCGGACTGTGGGGAGTGAGGTGGTGACGGCAGCCAGGCACCTGTGTACAGTTGCCCTGCCTGCCCCTGTGCTGCTGGCCTTGAACCAGGGTCACTCTGGATTGGCCTCTGCTGACCTGTGGGGCCCATGCAGAATGGTGCTGCATTAGTACCTTCTTAGGCTGAGCAGAATACCTGGGCCGCAGAGCTTGTGGGGCCTGGTGCCTCTGTGCTGGGCAGGCACATGGGGCAATTCCCACTGAGCAAACCCCAGGCCCTATGGGTAAGCTCTGGTGCCCAGTTCGATGCTTACCCTGGAATCCTGGCTTCCAGCCCCACGCCTCGCGGCAAGCACCAGTGGGTCCCACTTCCTCCTGTTGCAACCCTCCTTGTGTG
>PVLA01018527.1:0-14319 GCA_004027455.1 Hydrochoerus hydrochaeris
AAGGGAAGGGAAGACTTGGCTGGTACAGGACAGAATCTGGTCAGACATTCAGTTAGCTGACAGCAGAAATGAAAGCAATTTGGGGACAAGTGGAAGAGACAGGAGGGAAGGGCAGGAAAAACAAGGTTAGTTCAACCAGGGACTCAAACAAACGGAGAAGAGAGGAGGAGACATTCGATGGAGGTGCCACTCTGTGAGATACACCAGTGAGTTTCGAAGATTTGTTCCCAACTTGAAAACAGAGCATCAGCATTCCAAGTGCATACCACACGCCCCACGTGGGGCCCGGAGACTCACGGGGGTCTGAAAGGGGTGCAGCATCTTTGATTTCAAGATTCAAAGGTTAATAAAATAATCACAATTTTGGAATTGGGCTGTCAGAAATTCCTAACTTTCCATGGAAGTGTAGTTTATTTATTTTCGAATTAGTGCATTAAGAAAAGTCATAAGGTCTATCTTCTCACCTTTCTGCTCAAGAATTCTTCACAGATCAAAGAAATAATCCTGCATTTCCTGCCTTTGATGAGAAACATGCTATTGCTTTGTCATCACGTAGACAAAGGACATTAGATCAAGATGATTGGAAGCAAATCCCTCCGGACAGCTGCCATCTCAGACCTGACTCACGCTTGCTTTGATGGTGGGGAGGGGAGGAGAGTGGGAGAAATCAGAGGCCCAGCAAGCTGTCCTGAGTCGGCCCCATCACTACCAATGCTACAGGCTTAAAGCTATCAGCAACCGCGCAGTGATGGTTACGAAGTAAGGACATGCAGAACTGATGGTGATATGTTGCAGATATCAAAGGAAGGTATTTCAGATTCTCTGAAGAATTCACAAATGCATGCGATTTTCTGCTCAAAATGGGAAAAGCATGTGCTTACAGAGCCGTGCTCTGTGCAAACTGATGTGCGGGTGCACATCCTGTGAGCTCAGTCCCCGTGTCAGCTATTGTCGACGGCGTGTTACCCGCGATGCAAAGCGAGGTTGCAGCATGGGCACTGAAGTTCTTGCACAGCACCGTAGAACTGAATCCTTGGTTTCAAGTGTATGTGTTTGTTTCCCAAACTTCTTCAATAAAGCTAAAAGCAAGTTTTAATAAAAAGTTGATAAGGAAGTTGGACTAGCTTGTAAGTAACTTTGACTACTTAATATTTATTTACTTATTGACTGAATGATCGATTTCTGGTACCAGGAATCTGAGGACCTCATGATTGCCAGGCAGGTGCTGTGTGGCTCAGCTATATCCCTGACCCTAATTTTATTGTTTTTGAAATTATTTTGTAGATCTGAGCTTCAGAAACCAGAAAAGAGGTGCTAGAATAGAATGTTGGAGGTGGAACAATAAAATTTGTCTGTGAAAGTAATTTTTCCCAACTGTGAAAGAGATCTACTTTATGAGAAATCACTTTATTTTCTTTCTAAAATTTTTTTTTGCTTTTTAATACACTGATATTAAATTTTAAAAATAAACAACGATTTTATAAAAAGAATATAGAATCATAATTGCAGAAAAGGAAAAGGCTTTGGAACAAAGATGCAGATACTGAGGTATGAGAATTAGCAGGACAAGTAGATGAAGTGGAATAATTAGGCTAAGCTGGCAATTAAAGGCTTCTGAGGCCAACAGGAAGAGAAAGTCGGGCTGCGAGGGGTCCTTGGCCTCTCAGCAGCCAGAGGTGCAGCCAGGAAAGGAAGGTCTGAGTGGGAGCTGAGGTGAGTTACAGGTCCAAAGAAGTGCTCAGGAAAACTGTGCTCGAATCCTGGTCCTTTTTAAGTTGTAAAAATAAAACACTTTGTTAAAATCAATTTAAAGTCTTCAAAAACTCTGACATTAATTGAAAAATTTGTGTACGCAAACATTTTTTTCAATATATCACTTACCTTTTTTTTTTTTGTACCAGGGATTGAACCCAAGGATGCTCTACTATGAACTTCTTCCCAAGCTATTTTTCATTTGTATTTTGTGACAGAGTCTCCCTAAACTGTGTGAGAAGGACTCTGCCTCAGCTTCCCAAGTACTGGGATTATAGTTGTTTGCCACTGTGTCCAGTATGTTTTTATTCATTTATAGCTGAAGACAGAACTCAGGGCCTGAGCTCACCACACCCTCTAGTTTATTCTTTTACTAATATTTCAGTGCACTGATCTCTAATATCACATTGCTTTAGAAAATATACCTGCAGAGTGCTATCATTTCAGTTTATTCAGACACATGAAACCTAAATTGCTGTTAGAGCCTCTCATGAGTATTCCATTCATGTGGAGCCAGTTACTCAATTTGATAACTTTTCAATTTAGAGGAAAACAGCCAAGCTTGCATACCCAAACTTGTTCACTGCTACCATGTTTTAAGAGGTATTAGTGACATACAGTTTTTGGAGAAGTTGACAAAAAGTGCTGGAAACACTTATGAACAAGAAAATTTATTATGAGTTCCATTTATCTATTCAACAAATATTAACTGAGTGTTTAAAGGTGCTAGGAAGGATTCAGCGCTGCAAGTACAATGGACAGCAAAGTTGACTAAAATCTGTGCCCTGGAAGAGATTCTTGTCAACAGTGTAAATAGGGGGTTTTGAATTTAGTTCTGAACTCTGGAGAAGAGAAAGAATAGCAAGATCTAGGAAGGCTAGGGAGGTTTTTAGGAAAAAAGGGAGAAAGCACTGAGTGAGAAACCCCAGTAAGAGAAGTGAAAGGTTAGATTGCCAATAAATAGTAAGGAATAGTGCAAGCCCGGAATTGAGTAAGCATAGAGTTGAGAAGGTGGCCCAGCCTGGGACCTACAGGTTATTCAAGTCTTGGTCCACTGCAAAGAATCTGGCATTTACAGAAGCTCTGAACATGCTTCAAGTAGAGCGATAATACAACCCAGCACGTGATTTCCTAGAAAGTGAGAAGTTTGGGTTGATGGGTGAGAGGCTAAGCTGTGGTAAGGCTATTGAATAAGTCCTGATAGTGCCAGGTGATTAAATGGTGAGTACATTTTTTAATAAAATTGCTGTGTGGTTTATAAATAAAAGCCACGTTAAGAGTTGAGTTATGTCAATGGCATCACATTTCCAAAACATTTTGTGGGCCTTAAAACATACAGCTTTACAAAGCCATCCTCCCGGAAGTTGAGATACCAAGGGACGAATTTCAGGAAAGTCTCACCAAGTTGGCTCTCTGCCCTTGACTCCTTAAAGCATCTTTCCCCCCGGAAGTTTCCTGTCTGTAAAGGATATGATCCTTTCACCGTGGCTTGAGTTAAATATTCACTTTTCATATTCTTTCTTTTTCCTTATACTTAGCCAGAGGAAGTGATTTCTCAGAGCAGTTTCTGTGATACTGCAGAGAAAGAATATACTGCTTTACACTCCTGTACTTCTGTTTTGGTGCCGAGGCTGTAATTCAGGGCATGAGCCTGCTAAGCACATTCTCTGCTTCCAAGCTACACTCTCAGCCTGTGCACCTACTTTAAAATATAATATTTTGGTTTAAAACTTTTGGCTCATTTCAAGGTTTAAACCTGATTATGTTTTCCTTCATGTGTCAGTACAAATGTTTTAGCGGCAAACCTGAACACTTATTAAGCCATTTATAATTTTGTAGGTAAAATTATTTTGGTATTTTATGCACTCGATGCTAGAATTTTTCATGGGTAGTCTGTGTGCCTTAGTTCTGTATATATCACCTTTGTGCTTTATCTTATTTTATTCATCTGTATCCTCCTTTAATCCTCCAATTCTATTTTCCCATTTCTCTATCAGCTATAATAATGACTATTGACCTTGCAGAAGCCTTTGAATTGTCACTGATTTTTCTAAGTTCCTACTGCTTTCAGTATACTGAAAAGAAATCACATTTGAATATCGCTTATCTTCCCTACTGTGCCTTTTCTCCGAGTTAACCTGATCAATAGTCCTCTGGAATGTATTGGTTGAAATAAATAGTAAAGGAAATTTACACACTGACTTCCTCAAGGGGAAAGATATAGAAAAACAGTATTTTTAAATGTGTACGTAGATAGAAAAGCTAATGATTCTGAAATCAGTGTTAGAAGGTAAAATACATAAGAGTTAAATGCCAATTAGTTTAGTATGCAAAAAATTTAACTTTACATCTTTTTCTGTTTTGTTTTTTTTTTTAATATGGCTTCCTCTGAATCCTATTTATCCCAATAGCAAATCTAAAAGTCTCCCTAAAGCCCATAAACAAAGAGCAAAATACAATGTTTCCTTACTCTTATTTTCTGTTGGGTTTATTATCTGAAATTGAACCAATCACATTTCATCAAATATAACTTGCCTTGCTTTCATTTAAAGAGAAACTGTATTTATACATTAGCAAGTGGGCATTCTTGCAGATGGCAGTACTTTCTCTTTGTTTAGGATAATTATTCTGGTCTACGGGTTTATGGGTAGGTAAAAATGATAATATCCTACTGAAGGAAAAGAGAAGCAGCCACAGAGACGAAGCTGAGGCAGAATTCTCTGCATTATTTTCAGAACAGTGTGTGCATGTGTCACTGAAAGACTGATCAACATACACGGTTCTCCTGCTAATAGTTGTCACTGCCTGGAAACCATTTCCCTGCTCACCTGAGGAAAACGGTAACTAGCTGACAGCATGTAACCAAGGCAGGGTGAGCACAAACGGTCCAGTCATGAGCATGTATTACAGCAATGCTAAAAAGTCCTACTGAGGTGTTTTTATTCATTAAAACCTTTATGCAGAGACACGTGCCCATGAGAAGACGTGGGTAACCAGTAGTAACAGGTGGCAAGGTTTATACGTGTGTGTAAACTATTCGGCGATAGCTGTTTTTCACCTTGTTTTAACTGACAGATGCCTTGTTTTAACTGACTGACAGATGCATTCTGTTTCTGTCTGCGCTGACAAAGATAAACATTTCTTACTGCAAGGAAACATTTTCGCTTTCGCAGTATTTTTGGTTCTGCCCACGGCCAGAGGCACTCTGGTAACTGTGCCCTGACATACTCTAAGGCAGGGCACAGTGCACTCTGTGCTTTGGACCTTAATGTCCCCACAGGCCTGCATGTCAAAGCCTTGGTCCCCAGCCTGGAGCACAGTTGTGAGATGGTGGAACCTTTACATGACTGGCCCTTATGGGAGGAAATTACATCACTGGAGACATGTCCTTGAAGGTGCACTGGGATCCCAGCTTCTGCTTCCCCAATACCAGGAAATGACAGATATCTCACGCCAGGCACTCCTGCCATAGGTCCCAGGCTGCTACAGGACCAAAGCAATGAGGCCAAGAGATCATGGACTAAAACTTTCCTCCTTAACGCTGAGTATCTCAGGCATTTTTTTCATAGTGACAGACAGGTATTAATGTAGGTACCAAAGCCTCTGATTTTCCCACGGAGCAAAAAGCCTCTGGCACTAATGACAGCTGAACACCAAGTGCTCTTTGAGGTATCTGAGGTAGAGGTGAGCAAGTGACAAATGCGGGTGGTCTGTGATGACACTTGTTATGCCAGTTTTCAGACATAGTAATTAACAGAAACATCTTACTTTGGGTAAAATGATCCATTTATCCTATTTATCATTCAGAAAGAAGTGGCATCTGCTTAGTAAGATTCCTTTGTTTAAGAATAAACTTTTCTTAGATTATTACATATGTGAGAAATTAGAGTGTATACCATTTTCTAATTCATATTAGATCTCAATCAAGATAAATCAAATACTTTAATTTATCTGCATTATATGTAAATTTTGAATGGTTATTTAGCTCAGACACAGATGATGAATCTAATGACTATGGGGAGAATAAAAAATTCCCCGTGCTTTATAATCGAGAACAGTTATACCTGCAAAATTCATTTTAATAGTATGTGTGTGACAGGTCTTCAAGATGTATAGTTCCAAGTTCAGATAATAATAAATATACTCATAATTTATTTACAAATTTGGGCCACAATTACTGCTAATTTTCCCCTCTAGAATATTATAGTTTTTCTCCTAGACTATTACACATTTTGCATACCTAAGACAGTAAGGGTCGCATCGGTGCTGTTTAACATTTTATGATGCTTCAGAGGGATGTCACTGGTGTTATTTAAACAAAGGTTGGCGGTGAGTACCATACACGTCATATTTCCATCACGCTGGGGAGACAGGTAGATAGGAAGGAGATAAGCAGATCTCAAGTTCCCAGGGACGTGAAGTTTTACCCTCTAGAGCAGCACTTTGAAGGGGCCATCTGGCTCTGGGAAGCATCAGCCCTGTTAGAATCTTGGCTGTCTCTCACTTCTTGAGATGTGGCCTTTGGCAAATTATCTTTTCTAAGCCTTTTTTTTTTCTATCTTTAAAGCAAAGTAGTTGGGAGGATTATGTGCTGACATTCAGTTAAAAGCTAAGCATTATGCTGGCACGCTGCACACTTTCAATAGAGCCTGTCTTGCTATAAATCTCCTCTATCCTCGTGTGGTTCTGGTGAGAGTCTCTCACACACTCACTAAGAAACAGCTGAGTTGGTTTTAGTAGTTATGCCTCTTAATACCCCTGGAGGAAGCTAATATAAGCAGTTTTCTAAAAATAGGACTGCTCTATTTAAGAAAACAAAAAGGATTTTAAAAAAACACATATTATCCAGACAAATTTAAATTGAATTTCAGATGAACAACAAATACTTTGGGTGTGTGGTCTGTTGTATCTGGCTGTGTTCCTCCGAGGCTGCTCCGTAATCTCACAGGGCCTTTTGTTGCTCTCTCTAGGAGGACTTGGGCACATAATGTTTCAGAATGACAGCAGTGAAGATGGGAGAGTTTAGTTCTTTTTAAATATAATGTGGTTTTATTCAGCTATTAGGATAAAATAATAAATGGATTTGGAATAATAAATGTGCTATTCCACATTTCACAGTGCTGCATGCTGTCAAAACTGGAAAGTAGAATAGGGCTATTATAATGTGTTGGTGCCTGAGAAATAGAAACATTTTTAGAAATTGTTGTAAGAGTTCTTATTATGTGTATGATCAAGACGTAAAGATGTCCCTTAAAAGTGAAGACAGCCAAGATTCTAACGAGGCTGATATTTCCCAGAGCCTGAAGGAGAAATAAAAATGCTCTAGATTAAACAAAAGCTAAGAGAAATCATCATCTCTAGCCTGATGATGCTCTGCAAGAAATGCTGAAAGTTGTCTCTCAAACTGAACCGAAAAGGCAAGTGTCAGCACGAAAGCATGTGAAAGTGATAAGGTTCCTGCTGAAGGTCAAATGTAAATAATCTAAGGATGTAATGGTGTTGCATAATAATACTCACCTTTAATACTAGTATAGAAGGCAAGATAAAGGTGTAAAACACACAGTTATAAAAAATCATGCTTATGTAACTTATTTGGTATCTTATTAGATGCACAATATAAATCCTAATTGGTAACATCACCAGTGAAGTGTAGAGGAGAAATAAAAGTGTAAAATTTGAATATGCAATTGAAATTAATTATTCTCAGTTTAAAATAAGTTGTTTCAACTATAGTTCTCTGTGAAGCCCGTGGTAGTACACAAGGAAAACACCAACTGAAGACAAGCAAAGAAGTGAGAAAGGAGCTGATGTGTGTCACCATTAAAGCAGAATCAGTGACATGTGAAAGCCAATAGCAAACAGAGGGACAAAAGAATTACAAGACACATGGAAAATAGTGAGCAAGACAGCAATTTTAGGTCATTCCTTGTCAGTGACCACTTGAAATCTAAATGAATAAAACTCAGCAACCAAACGACATCAAAGACTAACAGGATTACCAAAAAATACAAGGTCCAATATATATATGGTTACTTCAGATTTAATAATTTCCATAAACTGAAAATAAGATGATAAAGATACTCCATGAAATTGATAACAAATGACAAGATATAGTTAAGCTTAGACAAAAAATCCTAAGTCATACATTTACATAAAAGACACAGTAGGATATTATGTAATGATAAATCCCATGAAAATGTCAAAATTTAAAATATATATGCATGTAACATCATAACATTGAAATAAATGAAGTAGGTATTGACAGAGCTTATTAAAGAAATAGCAACACATTAATAGATGTCAATACATTACTTTCATAATGGGTAAAACACATAGGTAAAGGACTGGTATGGAAACAGAGGACTGGTAGTAAATTATTGACCAAATGGATGTAACACAGCATGAAGTTCAACAGCAACAAATACAAACGCTTCACAGCTCTACACAGAACACTCTCAGGAAGAGACTGCACACTCCCTCCTAAAAGAAGCCTTGAGAAAGTTAAAGCTGAAAAGCAAAATGCAAACTAGAAATTTGTAAATTTGTGAAAATTATGCAACACATTCTTGAACTAACAGTGAGTGAAAGAAAGAAGAAAAGTGGAATTAAAAACATAGCTTGATAGAAATAAAAATGAAAACAAAGTACGCCAGAGATAGCAAAGTGATACTAAAAGGAAAGTTTATAGCAACAAATGTTTATATTAAAAATATCCCACATAAATATACTAACTTTATCAACCCAGGAGATAAGAACAAACTAAATCCAAAATTATAAAAGGGAACAATAAACAGTAACAATGAGTGAAATAGAGAATAGAAATAATCAATGAAACTAGCAGTTGTTTTTTAACACCAATAAATATATTTTTAAAAATCCTCTATCTAGACTAAACAAAGAATAAAAATAAGAACACAAATAAAGCCAGCAAGATTCTTTACATAGAATCTCACCAAATTATCCAGACTATACACAGAGTATCACACAAAAAAATACATAGAATGTACAAAAATTCCCCCAAAACACACCTAGAATTTATAACCAACTCCAAGAAGGTAGCAGTATACAAAGCCAACACACAAAAATCTGTAACTTTCTTGTCTACTAATAGTGAACTTATCTAGAAAAAAAAAAACACAATAGTATCAAAAAACACAATAGTATCAAAAAATTAAATACTTAGGAAATAGCAGAATAATTAGAATAACTAGAAATTCCAAACAATGGATGACCTCTAATGAAAGTTACAATGCTTTGTAAATGGAGGTCAAAGAGAGATCAGAAAATAGAAGTACATTCCTTGATCCTAGATAGGCAGAACCAGTATTTTCAAAATGGTCATAATGAAAAACTGATATATAGTTTTAGTGCAATTCCCAACCAAAATATCAGCAACATTCTTCACTTGATCTTTGACAAAGGAGCTGAAAGCATACAGAAAACTGACTATACACATGTAGAAGATTAAATCTTGACCCATATCTAACATAATGAACCAAAATTAAGTAAAAATGGATCAGACAAATAAGTATTAGGAAGTAATACTTAATCTGCAAATGGAAGATAAAATAGGTAAAACTCTTGAAGACATAGGTACAGGTAAGGACTTTCTGAACAGAACCCCAATTGTGCACTAAAAATATGAATAATTAATACATGGGATTATATCAAGTTAAAAATCTTTTGCAAATAGAGGGAAACAATCAAAGTGAATAAATAACCTACAAAATAGGGATGGACACTGCTCTAACAGGGGACTACTATCTCGCCTTTACAGTGAGCTCAAAACTTCAGATCACCCCAAAATAAAAGACTCCATCTAAAAGTGGACAGCTAAAATGAACAGACACTTCTCCAAAGAAGTATGAGTGATCTGTAAGTACACATAAAAATGTCCCACATCTGTGGCCGTTAGAGACGTGCAAATTAAAACACACATGAGGTTCCACCTTACTTCAGAATGAAGAGCTGTCATCAGAAATCAAATAAGGAAAAGGTCAAGGGTTGAGGAGGAGGAGAAGGGGAAGTAAAGAGGGTAAATATGTACCCTGTGCAGGGTCCTAACAACATGAGCTAACGTGAACATTATATGCCATACCATGAGCTATGATTAATAATATCAGTAAGAATGAAAGTGCAATGGGAGAGCTGAGGGAAAAGGGAGAAGGGGAGAGAAAGGGAAGGAGACTTAAGGAAAAAGAAACATGCTGTGTGACATGGACATGTAGGCATACCCAAGTGAGTGTAAACGGCGTGAACTGCAAACATGAGCTGCAGAGATCAAATAATAACAAGTGCTGGTGCGGTTTTAGGGAAAGTCACTCTTCCACATTGTTGGAAGGCACGTGAACTAGCACAATCACCACAAGTGTGAGTATAGAGTCTCCTCAAAAAATTAAAACTAGAAATTCAATTTAATCCAGGTATTTCTCTTTAGCTGAGAAAATGGGACATGTGTAGTCAAAACTGGAATGAAATTGGATCCTTATGCACAGTAAATATTTTTAAATTGATTAAAGTTTTAAATGTTAGACATGAAACTATGAAATTCTTATAAGAATGCATAGGGGAAAATCTTCATGACTTTGATTTTGCAAATTACATCTTTTGGTATGTGATACTAAAGGCATGAGGAAAGAAAAAATAAAAAAAACCAAAGACACTAAATCAAAATAAAGGAAAGGAAATAGTAAGTTGCTGAGAAAACTCAATACTGCAAAGAAAAGTAGACTAAAATGGCAACTTATATAATGGGAGAAAATATGTGTAAGTCATATATCCAATGAGGAATAGTATCTAAAATTTATGAAGAACACTTGCAACTTAATAATAAACAGACAACCAAAAAACAAGCTTGGTCACAAATGGACAACAGGGGCAGCTGTGGTGGCACACATGTATGATTCCATCACTCAGGAAGCTGATGCAGGAGAATCTCTTGAGAGTTTATGGTCATCCTAGGCTACATAGTGAGTTCAAGGCTAACCTGAACTATATTGAACAATCCTGCCTCAAAAAGCAAAATAAATATGCAAACAAAATAGAAATGGGCAAAGGACTTGAAGAGACTTTATCTAAAGAAGACTTAAAAATCACCAATAGATGTATGGAAAGATGCCAACAGCACTCCTCATCGGGAAAGTACAAGTTTAAACCACTGTGAGATATTTATTACCTTATACCTATTATAATAAATACCATTAAAACCAAACAAATAAAATAAACTTTGTCACAAATGAGAAGTTAAAATCACTGTGTATGGTTGGTATGAATGTAAAATGGTGCAGCCAGTAGGAACAGAGTGTCCTGAAAATTTAAAACTGGTTCTACGACATGATCTTACAGTCCTGCTTCTGAGTATCTACACAAAAGAGCTGAAAACAAGATCTCAAACAGCTATGGGTTCTTACAAATTCACTGAAGCACCGTCCACAGTGACCAAAGGTGGAAGCAAATTAAATGCCCATCAAAGAATGAAAAATAAACAGAAAATGTATCATATATATGATAAAAGATGAAGAGCAAATCTGTATCTATATCTAATCTCTATCTCTCTATATCTATATTTTAGCTTAACAAAGAGGAAAATCTCGCCACATGCTGTGTCCCACTGAAGAACCTTAAGGTCATGATGCTCAGTGAAACAAGCCAGTCACAGAAGGACACTTCCAGTAGGGAGCACTGTCGAAGCCACAGAAATATAGAGGAGAGTGATTGCTGCCGGGGCCAGGGGGTGCGGGAGATGGGAACTGCTTTCCAGTGAGTACGAGGCAGCAGTGCTCTAGGATGAAAAGTCCTGGGAATCTACATGAGTCTGTAAGTTAACAATATGTACTGGAATTTAAAAACTTGTCAAGAAGGTGGATCCCATATTGTTTTGTGCCCAAACTGTTTAAAAAGCACCTATGAATGAGAAGTGAAAACAACTGGCTCCCTTTGGTACCTGGCTTTGCTGTTTGCCCAGGCAGTTCCTCCCTATTTGAATTCATTACATTCCATGTGTCATGCTGGTAGACTGAATAGGTGTGTTTGACGCTGGATAATACAATGTGTGCTCCTGTAAAACTCCTTTGACTGCTGAGATAAACCCTCAACTCACACCATCCACTCGGTTCTACTCTTAGAGCAGCATGGATACCGTGGAGGATGCCGGAGTTAGGTGTACCCAGTATACATCCCTATAATCACACCTCCTTGGGAGGCTGAGGCAGGAGGATCATGGGTTTGATCCCAGCCTGGATGACTTAGTAACATAGCAAGAATTGGTCTCAAAATTCAAAAACGTTTGGGAGTTGTGCTAGGGATTTAGCTCAGTTAGAAGTCCCTAGTACTAAAACCAAAAACACATTCATACATATGCATACAAACTATTGGCAAAGCTAAAATATCCCTATTACCCGAAGATGGAAACAAATTCTTGATGATTCTAAGCGTCAGTTTTTATTTCTCCTTCCCAGTCACATAAAATTATAAAAATGGGTGTTTCTATTCCATACTGTGACCAATTGTTATTGCAGACTGGTTGGTAAAATAAGCATAGATTCTTACTATTTAATTCAGGTTATCACAATAGAACACTTAAGAATAATTAATCTTATTTAGATAGCATAAACTTGTGTACCAAGTACTTTCAAAAGGTTTAACTTTAGAAATGAAAATCCCAGTGAACCAAAAATTAATGCTCTTTCTTAAGAACAGTTATTCCTCAGATTCCAAAGTGTCAAATGAGAACAATCTCACTTGTTTTAGTGACAACAGTAATAACGTTTGTCTCCAAAAAATAATTATTGAGTGAGAAGGCAGTTACCTGTATTTCAAACACAAAGCATTTTGAAGGAAAAAAAAAAAAGCAATAAGAAATCGGTCTGGAGATTTATCTGCTGCAGTAGATTTAGCCACTTGGAGTTTAAGGGAAGAGTACCTAAAGTCTGAGACTGGAAGACACTGTCACAGATGAATAGAAGAAGGAGAAGGCTGAGATCACCTTTGTGATATGCAGAGGGAAGGAAACGCAGAGAGAACCGTCTGGTGACTCCGCTGAGGTAGTGTCTAATGTTTTGAGGTCAGTGCTTCAGTTCTGACGTACAATCTTTTCTGCCTTGGGAAGTCACAGTCTATTATCCTGAGGCTTGGTCCCAGCCCACAGCATGGGGCACTGGCTGAGTCGTGTTTTTCAGGAGTCACTGAGTGGGGAAACAGTGACCAACCGTCATTATCACACTGAGGTAAAAGCCACGCAGACGGAGGCAGGAGCAGGAGTGTCGTGCTCTGACCTGCTGCCGTGGTCAGCCCACGCCCTTCTTCACAGTGCCTGAAGGTTTTCTAGGAGTATGATTGGCCTGTTTTCTTTTTAATTACCTCTTAATGCTGTGTCATGTAGCTCAAAAGCAAACACAATGCTTTGTGTTATAACTCCCATTGTTGAAGCTACTGGCCTCTTTTTCAGTTTTCTATAAGAAGGTCTCCTTCCACTGCTGTTCCACTTTCTTCTGTCTCCATGTCTATCACTACTTTCTAAAGAGGAAAAGGAGATACATTTTCGACATTATTTTGTCTTCTTTTTTCTGCTCCTTTTTTTGTGATGGTGGAGATTAAATCCAAGGAGCACTGAGCTATATTAACAGCCCATCTGTCTGTCTGTCTGTGTCTGTCCATCTATCCAATCTCTCTATTATCTATTTATCTATCTACCTCTCTAATACATCATCTATCATTTATCTATCATCTATAATCTACTTATCTATCCATGAGTCTATCTAATCTCTATTATCTGTCCTTTATCGATTATCTATCTATCTATATCTATCTATCTATCTATCTATCTATCTATCTATCTATCTATCTATCTATCTATCTCACCTCTTGTGGGGAACCACCTGCTATGGGTCATAACAGCAGAAGGACATCTGAGAAGACAGTGGTCATCTCACAGGGTGCGGATGGTGTCCTGGACCGAGCAGAGGCTGTGGTGCGGTGGGGGGAAGCAGGTGGGGTGAGGGTCAGTGAGAGCACCGTCCGGCCTAGCCCTGAGCGGGTCTGGCGGCCCTTGAGAGCGGAGAGCTGACGCTCCAGCCCGAGTGCTCTCCAGCCCAGCGCTCGGAGACAGCAGCGCTCCCAGCGGCAGATCGGTTTCCCTTTCTTGTGGCCTGGAGATGGGAGAAGCACACCCTCCTTCCGGTTTTCTCCCTTACTCTGAAAGGTGCCAGTCCTGGTAGAGAGCCGGGGGTCCGAGGGCGACTCACACGGTGCCTCAGCACTGGAGATGTTACCCTTTTCCACTGCAAGCCCCCCTGGCAGGGTGACCCAGAGCCTTTTCTCTCAAAGCTCCTACATTTCGGACTGATGCTGACCAGCCCGTTAGCAGTAGGGTGGCAGCCTCACGGCAAAGCAGCTCCCCAGGGGATTTTTAAAGGACCTTTGTACACATACAGCCAGGGCCTCACCCGTGGCCCTCAAGAATTGCCACTCACTGCCAAGCTCAGGCTGGGAACTGGAACTGGATTGGCTGCCTCCTCCTCCTCCTCCTCCACCTCCACCTCCTCCTCCACCTCCACCTCCACCTCCTCC
>PVLA01018528.1:0-14319 GCA_004027455.1 Hydrochoerus hydrochaeris
TCAATAAATACATCTTATTTTTAACCTCCATTGTTCCTAAAATCCATCCTAAGATTTTATAGAACATGAAATCGTACCTGACATAGTAGGTTGGGACTTTAATTTCCCTACATCAGTAGTGGCTGTTTGGCCCCCACAGATGTAAGCAAAAGAACTTTTAGCAACCTCCCTCCACAATGAAATCAAGTAGCTGTGTTTTTTTTTTCCCAGTATAGAGAGTAAAGGGTTTTTCTATATTGGGGAGAGCCAATGCAGGGGCAGATAACAGGGGCTTTTTGATCTGATCGAAGGCCTGTTGTTGGTCAGCACCCCAGGTAAAGGTGGCATCTCCCTTTAGGAGGGAATGGAGGGGAGCAGCCAAGGAGGCAAACCCCGGGATCCATAGGCGGCAGAATCCCCCAGTTCCCAGAAATTCCCGCAATTGTCTCCTATTTGTGGGTGGGGTCCTCTCTGCCCCCTCTCCGTTCCGGCCCTGTGCCGCCCCACCCCGCCCCCACCCCCGAAGGGACTGGAGTAGGAGAGAGGGGGGTAAGGGGGAGGAGGTGCCCTGGAGTCCAATAGGATTAAGTTGGACTGTGACTCGGGCAAAACCGGAGGAGAGAGAGAGAGGTAGAGATTGGGGGTTGGGGATGGAGCAGGTTGAGCTTTTACGGGTAAGAGAGTGACGGGCTCTGGTAAAGCCAGAGTTAAAAAGGGGCTTACCCATTTTGGGGGCTCTTCACATAAGTCTTGCCACACCACAATGTAAGGTTGTTGGTCAGGATGTCCCTGTCCCCCAGGACAGAAGATTACAGTCCTAACCGCTTGGATAAGGGGGAGGTGGAAAGTCCCCTCTGGCGGCCATCCCACCTGAAATGTAGGTCACTCTGACAAGCTGAATGTCTGCCATTTACCTTTTTTGACAAGTAAAGAAAGATTATGATCCCTCTCTCATATTTCCAACCAATGATCTAGAGTGAGAGAGAGAGGAGTAGATGTTGTCTGTCCCATGGTGGGTGCTGTGGAGCAAAATAAGGTTAGTGGCACCAAACAAACAAAGACAAATGAACACTAAGACCAAGACAACAAACAAATGCCAGCTTAATGATTAACGGGGACTCCACTGCAAGATAGGCAAAAACTTCCCCAAAGGAGGAAACAGGATCTAAGGAATGACTAATGGTGACCCCACCACAAAGTAGACTCAAAAGAGCCTACGATCCCCAAGGCGTCCCCTGGGGAAGTGACTCATGACTCAGAAGCCCAGAGGCAAGTCACTTGGACCAAGAGCTCACGCGTCTTGGTGCCAGTCACAACAAAATTAGCAATCGCAAAGTGAAAGTATGACAAAGAGAAACAGAAAGAGAGAGAGAAACGGCCATACTTACCCCGAGAGGTGGCTGTTGAAGTCTCCCGATGCAGGGGGCCATCCCTATCTCGGTGGGACCTCCAATGTGAAGGTCGAGATGCCCACTGCATGTAGGAAGAAGCCAACAGACGTCTTCTCATGCAATTGGCAAGGGGTTTTTATTGTCCAAGCATGAGTGGGGCTCACTGAACACACAGGAACAGAGAGCCACGAGGTGTGCCAGAGCATGGCTTTTAAACTACCGAACAAAGGGAAGAGGGGTCTTTACAAGCATGGTCACAGAAGCAGATGGCATTGGTTAGTTTAAATGGCTTGTTACATTTATTGGAGAAGACGACCATAGGGAGGTCTAGAGTTGGGCGGCGGAGGGCACTTCCTAATATGAGCAGCAGATGCTCAGGAAAGGTTCATTCCATAAATTCCTTAAGCATGGGAGGGGGCTGTTTCTACCTCGCAACCCAGGTTTTCTAGTCAGCTTTATCCTAGTCTGAATTTAACCTAGGCAGCTTTAAACTATAACGGCTCAATTCCCAGAATATTGGGAGGAGATAAGCAGCATAGAGGAGCGTAGACCATGCACTGTTAACATGAGAAAATTTCTCTTACAGGAGGTAGTAAAGAAACAATGAAAGAATGTTTGAGGGATTATTTGAACTTGATCTTTGTGTTTGGGAAGTGGGTTTAGTTTCATGTGGCTGGAATTCTTCCCAGCTATTTAGAAAGAAAGAGAGAAAGAGAGAACAAAAGAAATCATGAAGAAGAAAGAAGAAAAAGGAAAAAATTTTTAAAGAAAGTAATATAAAAACAAAAATTAATCAAGTTGAAATAAAACTAATTGAAAACAAGAATACAGAAAAAACAAAACATAAAAGAAAATTTTAAAAGAACCACTTCACCCATCTGGTTCTATTCCATGTGTCTTTGCCCCTAAGCACAATGCTGGTTCCCCTAACTTATCATACATTACTTCATATTTTGATCTTTTCACCAGTCCATCATGTGCACCTTAGTCAGGGTCTTGCTGTGTGGCTGGCATTCACCCAGTTGCCATGTCCCGTGTATAGAGGAGGGGCTAGTTACCCGAATTCCTCCTGTGGGGTCAGTTGAGTGAGTCCCAGATTCTTCCCAGGCTGACTAGGAGTACTGATGTGAACCAACCCTTGGCTCGCATTGTTATTGCTGCTTCTGACTTTCCCAGGCTCCCAGACCCACCTGTGCATTGTCTGCACCCACCAACTCACAGGCTGCCAGTCTTCTGGATAGAGTGAGGTGGGTTATTGGATGCTCCTGATTTAAATTCTTATCCTAACAGCACTCAAATCAGAATAATCATTGCTTTCCTGGTGATTAATATGTAACAACCAGTTTCCCAAGGGAAAAAGCCTTAATTAGTAGCATTTGGCAATTTCCACAGTATAACCTCTTCTACCTTAATCAATTTCATGCTGAAACATCACATGATGAAATTCTTAATATTTTACCCATTGACTTACGTGAGCCAGGAAAAGATAGCCTCATCACACTACTGTAAAAATACTCAATTTTTAAAATAGCCCACTTTATGCAGTCATGAACATATGAATCATTTGGCTTGGAGTTTGGAGTGCACACTTCATACCACATTATCTTCTTCAAATGTAATAGACTTTCTTACATTAATATTTTCCATGATAAATGAATATTTTGATTAGGTGTAGTTCCCTAGTGGACACAGCTATACTCTGTTTAATTTGAGAAACAATGAAATACTTTCAACATGTCCATGATTTCTAATCAGGCTTATTCCACACATAAGAGCTGCCTGTGAACTAAAATATATATCTTTATGGGTTACTAGATGCTAGAATGTTTTCAAAGACCTCTTTTAGATATTCAATCATAATGATCAGTCTTTTTTAAAAATCAAATTCCACTTCCAAATAAATCAAATAAGACCTAAATACTTTTATAATTACTAAATGAATTGGTTACTTGTCCACTTTAACTAGAAGCTTTATTGTATTACTATGAATGAACAACAACCTTAAGCTGAACTTGTTGCCAAAATTTCATTAGAATGAGTAATCTGAAATAATTTTGCACCAGCCCTGCCCCTGCATGCACTCCAGCCATTGAGGAGGCCCCAACTCAGCTCCAGGAGGCAGCAGCCAACCCCACACCCATGCATACTCCATCAGAGAGACCCCCAGATAGTAACCTGCTCAGGTCTGGGAGGAGGCAGCCAGCCCCATGCCCGTGTGCACTCCAAACTCCACCACGGAGCCAGTTCAGGCTGGGAAAAGCAGCAGCCAGCCCCACACCTGCACATCCCATGGCCACCATCAGATACTTGTAGCCAGCACTGGCCAGGAGAACCAGTCATGCTTAGGAGAAATTGTAGCCAAATGGGAAGTGCCTGGGACCCCACTACGCTGCTTGTCCAGAAGAACCCAAGAAAATGTCAAGACAAAGAAGCAAAAGGCAGTCTCTGGCCTCCTACACAAGCAGAAGAAGTCTGGAAGATGTAAACACAGAAGAGATCAGGAGTCACGCACCTGAAGTTTGTGAAGTGAGGCCAACTGAAGTAAAGAAACAACTTCATGAGGCTGTAATAAAATTAGAACAGAAACACTACCTCAGGTAAGAAATGAGAAGAAATGAGAAACATAATAGAAGAATTATTAAGCACCTCTAAAGAAGACATGGATTAAAAAAATAGAGGAGCATAGGAAAATGAGGGAAACCTTAAATGAACAATCTAAAAATGATTTAGAATACATGAAAAGATTCAAAGAGATAACTTCATTAAAAGCTGGAAAACAGAGAATAAGTCAGCATCTCCCAACAATCAGCCATGCTGGAACTTGGGGAACCAACCAAGAAAGCCTCCCTGGTAAGCAGCATGAGCCACGGGTGCACCAGGGAGAGAATAAGTCAGTGTCTCCTGTGAACCTACTGATACATTAGGCAAAAAACCAAAGGTCCCGTGTACATCCCCCCCATCTCCATTAGCAACTGGATGGTTTTGAGGTCAGCCAGAGTTGATAGAAACTAAGGCACATAAAGCAACTAAATACTTGTATTGTTTGGTTGATTATTCTGACCTGGGGCCAGAGCTCTGAGCATCTCTTGGGAGGGTGACAGTACTCAATATAGCACATATGGGGATTTCCTTCTATCTTGTCTTTGAAGGTCAATATTGTTTTCAATGTTTTGCTTTGTTCTGATTAATATTCTATTCAATATTCTGTTTTAATTGGTTTTATAGTGTTCTATTTTTGGTTTGATTTTGCTATACCTGGTTGAATGGACAACTATTGTGAAGATAACAAGATACCTATCATTGTTATCCTGGTATCCTGCTCTGAAGTTCTGTACCAGTTTCACTGGATTGTCTTGATTGGTTTTGTTCTGTCTTGTTGTATTTTAATGTCTTTAAAATAAAATTAAAAGCTGGCAAAACTGCTTGAAAGAAACCTGAGATAGACTTTCAGACCTGAAATCAGGTTTCCAGCTTATGATTGTGAAAGGAAAGATCTCTTAAAAATAACAAGGAACCAGGAAATAACAATTCAAAGGATGCAAGATGATACAAAGAAAACTAATTTAATAATAATATATGTCAGCAAAAAATCAAGAGTCAACACAAATGACATAAAGAGATTACTTACAGAAGTAGTGGCAGAGAACTTCCCAAGCATGGGAAAAGGACCTGACATGCAGCTAAGTGAGGCATAGAAAGTTCCAGCTAGCCATAACCAAAACAAATCTACACCTAGATATAATAATCAAGATCCCAGAAATTCAACACAAGAGCAGAATATAAAAAGCTATTAGAGAAAAAAACCAGATCTCGGCCATAACCATTAATATAGTGACCTCAACTCACCAATAAAAAGAAACATAGGCAGAGTGGATCATGAGTCAAGATCAATCAATATACTTTATATGAGAAACACATTTAACTCAAAAGAAAATTCATAGATTGAAAGTCAAAGGAGAGAAAACAATGCTCTATGTGACAGGGAACCAGAAAAAAGTAGGGGTAACTTGTCCATCAACTGCAGAATGGATAAAAAATATGGTCTTTTTATACAATGGAAAGTTACTCAGCTATAAGCAAAGACAACTTCAAGGCTCTTGTAGGTAAATGGATACAACTTGAAATCATGCTCATGGGTGAACTGGTTCAGAGTCTCATGAGGGAACATCGTGTTATCTCCCTAGTATAAAAAACTGAAGGTGGGAGGAAGACAAGATGGCCTATCAGTGAGCAACAAAAAACAGAGCCTCCCGAGAGAAACAACTCATACGCCAAAATAAAACACCCTGGAGAGACCCAGACAGAGGGAGATGGATCCTCTTGACACAGGAAGAAATTAAAACATGAAAAAGCTCGCCAAATACGTTGGGACTACAACTGGAACAGCTGGACACAGTGTTTTTGCTGTGACCCAATTTTGCAGTGGACTGAATTTGCACCAGCCTGAATCCACCACGGCCAGCAGAGCTGCCCAAACTCATTCCCACCATGACTCACGGGAAGCAGAGCAGCGCTGAAGTTGGGGGTTGGTGAGCCTGACAGAGCATGGAGCCGGCAAAGGGACTTTCATTGATCCAGTCAGTGCTGGGATTGGGACAGCCCCCCCCCCACAGGAAGGGCATGATCAAATGGGCGACATGTTGGAATCTGGCAGGAGGAACCTGAATTGGGAGCAACAGTGACTTCAGTTGGTTCCTCCCTCCCCAAAGTGGATTCATGGGATTTGCTTGGACTGGGCCGTGCCCCTGGCTGGGACCCAATGAGCCGTCCCAAATTGATTCCCTGCACCTAGCAAGCACTAACCAGGGGAAGGCCTCTGCAGTTTGGTTGGCCTGGTGGGGAGGGGCAGGCTTAGGCAGCTGCTGCTTGCACCTCACTGATAAGAGCAGTCAGGAGAGGGGGGAGGACCCTCACAAGCATTCTTCGGAGGAGACATGGCCAATAGGAAAGGGAGCTGGGACCTGTAATGTGACCTGTGTGGAGGAAGCCAGAACCATGTCTGGAGAGAGAGGCAGGAAGAGGCCCCCAGCCCAGAACCCTGAGAACCCTGATCCAGGAGAGGGAAAAACAAGAGAGACTGAGGGCAGCAAACATGCAACAACAGGCATGGCTTCAATGGACATTAAAAGATATCTTCAGGACCTTGTAGACGAGCTCAAAACTGAAATATTAAATCAGGTAAAGCAAGATATGAGTAGAGTAATAAAAGAAATGCTCTCAGGGATCATCTCTAAGGAAGATACAGATGGTAGAAGGGAGGAACACAAAAAAAGGAGAGAAACATTCGATAAAGAATATAAAGAAAATATAGAATACATGAAGCAGATTCAAAGAGACTACCAGGAAATTAAAAACTCCATTGAAAGCTGGCAAAACTCCTTAAAAGAAATTAAGGATAGACTATCAAAACTTGAAGACAAGTTTGCAATGTGTGAGTATGAAAGTAAAGATGTCTTAAAAATAACAAGGAAACAGGCAGTAACAATACAAAGGCTAGAAGATGATAAGAGAATCTACAATTTATGAATAAGAAATGTGAACAAAGAAGCAGGAATACATACAGGTGAATTACAAAGGCTATTTATGGAAATAATTAAGGAAAACTTCCCAAGCATGGGAAAAGAAAATGACATTTGGTTGTGTGAGGCATACAGAACCCCAGCCACCTACAACCAAAACAGAACTACACCCAGACATGTAACAATCAAGATACCAGAAATTCAATATAAAAACAATATTAAAAGCCATCAGAGAAAAGAAACAGATTACCTATAAAGGTAAGCCCACCAGAATCATGGCTGACTTCTCCACACAGACCATCAGGTCAAGAAGAGCTTGAAGTGCATTCTTCCAAGCCCTGAAAGAAAATAACCTCCAGCCCAGATTGATGTACCCTGCAAAACTGTCACTAGAAATTAATGGAGAAACAAGATGCTTCCATGACAAAGAGGAACTGGGGGAGTTTGTGACCACCAATCCAACCCTACTGAGAATACTGAAGGACATTCTAGAGAGAGAGAAAAAAAATACCAGGATTTTAGGAACAGTGGCAGAAAAGCCTCAATGAGTGGGGCAGGCAGTAGAATGAAGGAGAAAAGTAGACAAACAGGCAGAAAACTAGCATAGCAGAAATGAGACAGAGAAGGTTGGCTAGAATCTCTAACATAGATGGCCTTGATACACTATATTGTTAATAGTGCACCAGGATTTAAAACCCACATTACTCGCACTACTCTGCTTAGATGTATTATATTCTGATCCAGTCATTCTACCTGTACTAGATTTGAGGGTACAAACAGTCATCCTGAAAATAACAGGATATAGTACGGTAATTGTCCTTAATTTCCTATTAAGTCAATCTAAAGCTCTGTAAAACCTACACTGTTTTACCATAACTGATTGTAATCAAATCTGGTTTGTTAGATCACTGTTTTGTATTGATAGATTTTATTCAAAGCTGTTATGATTGATAGTATCAAGTCTGAGAGTATAGGCAACTGCACTTAAAATGACAAGATCCACTAGAATATCCACTCTGGTTTGATTATTACCTGCCTTTGAAGTTTTATATTGTCTACAATGTTTTATTTTTTACTAATATTGTTATGTACTGCTATATTCAATTATACTACTATATTCATTTATTCCTGATGATATAGGAGATTCTATTGAAGATAATAAGAAACAATACAGCAATCATTGTAGATCACCTTGTACTGTGGTTTTATACGACTCTTTGGTTTCATGTTTTTATAGGAATTTGTTTTTCTTTGTCTTGCTATGTTTTGTTTTTCCCTCTAATACAGAAAGGATAGAAATACATGTAGAGACTCATGTATGCTTAGCCGTTTACTCTCTCACTGTTTGAAGATCTACTTTGTATGCTTTAATTGTGTAACTTAAACAACTATTTCTAAGAGGACAATATGTAATTTATCAACTAGTGATTTCTTATTGTTTATCTTTTCTCTGAAATTCTGTATTATCTCTACCCTTTACATGCTTTTTTTTTCTCTTTAAATAAAAATTTAAAAAAATAAAAAAAAAAACAGAAGGAAGAGTGGGATCCAAAATGCACAATAGATATTGTGAAAGTGAAAAGAGAGGAAATGTCTAAAAAGGGAAGACAATGGCCATTATTAATCTATTATCATGTTTTGAAACCCTGTATTGTTTTTTATTGTTCTGTTTAGTTTGGTTTTAATTGTTCTGTTTTGTTTGATTGTATTATATTTGATGGCATGAGTACTTATTTCAAAGATAACAAAATATATTATGGTAGCCAATATTGATTCCCTATTATCTTGTTTTCAAAGCCCAGTATTGTTTTCATCATTTTGTTTTGATTTATTTTATTCTACTTTGTTTTGTTTGATTGTATTATGTCTGGTGATATAAGCAGCTACTTTGAAGATAACTAGAGGCATTATGGCAGTCACTGCTGTTTTCCTATTGTCTTGTTTTAAAGTCCTGTATTGCTTCCATTGTTTTGTTTTGATTGGTTTTATTCTGCTCTGTTTTGATTTTATTATGCCTGATGGTATATACAGTTATTTTAAAGATAACAAGGTATATTATGGTAGCCATTATTGATTTCCTTTAATCTTGTTTTGAAGTCCTGTACCATGTTCATTGTTTTGTTTTGATTAACTTATTCTGTTTTATTCATTTAGTTTTATTCTTTTATATATAATTTTGCAAAAACTAAAATGTTTTTATGAGCTTTCACCAATGTTAGATGGAAAATAATGAATAATCCTGTGCAGCAGAGAAGGTAAATCATTTAACTAGAGACATGGTTTCGAGCCACGTGTCGCTCCAATGGATGTAACAGGGTGCTGTGGGGTTCACCCAGTATCACATGTTCTTCTGTTGTTAAAGTTGCATTTAAATATGCACCTTTGATATGTTTTAGACTTTTTTAAATAAAGCTTTATTTTGATAGTAAATCTTCATGTGGTTTTATTTTATTTTTAAAAAACAAAAACAGAAAAAAGCATAGAAATAATACAGAATTTCAAAAAAACAGTTAATTATTTAATAAAAACACTAGTTAATATATTACACATTGATTTTCTGTTAGTTCATCAAAAAGAATAGTTTGTGTGGTCATTGTTTGATTGTCTGTTCATTGTTATAGATTTTATTCAACTTTTTCATACTTCTTGGTCAATATACTGGAGGAATTCACAATATATAACCTGAGTCCTAGAATAAATCATAACTTCTGAGAGAAAAAAATTGTATTTTTCTTAGAAGTGCTGCTATGTGGTCCGTTTTTGTGTTACTGTCACCTTTGCCAATTGTATATTTGAAACTCACAGTGTGCTGATCAGCTCTTAGTCCACGATGCAGAAAAACTGTCAGGCAGGTTCACTTCAGAGGATTTAATTATGAGCTATTTGAAATCAAGCACTTACATAAAATTGGTTGAAATTAATCAATATTTGAGGATTTGTAATCTAACCAAATAATTCATTGACTTTTGAACAGGATATGGCAGAACTGGAAAAACTTGATGTTATCTCTTCTCTTATAGTTTATGACAATCCAGTAAGTATGTTACCTATTTAGTTTACTAGTTGATTTTTACATGATTGAAAACTATATATATTGTATTCGTTTCTTATGTTCAGTCTAGTGCCTTCTTTCACTTGATTACAATGCAAATTGTCATATGTAAGAGGTCTGTTTTAGAGTTCCATAGTTGCACTTTCAGCCTACTTATCTCTCCTAGTATAGTTATATTGCATTAACTAACACAAGTTTTATACTGTCCCAATGTCTGTTAAAGTAAGGAATTATATTTATTCTTCTCTTCTATCTCTTTTTCTTCTTTATATATTTTTTCTTCACCATCCTGGCTATTCTTGTCCCTTTATGCTTTCTTACAACTTTTAGGAAACAAATTCTCAAGTTACATGAGAATTTCATTGACTTTTAGTGATATTGCATTTACTTTATAAATCAATTTGGGGAGAAATTTGCTCTCTTTCTTGTTGGAGCCTTTGAGGGGATCCAATAAGTAGAATTCTTATCCACATAATAGTGGAACAAATTAAGAAAAATGACAGAAGAGAGGTAAAAATACCTGTTTAACTTAGTGAGTGTTCCAAGAAAATCCTGTGTAAAAGAACCAACCACAAGGTTTTTACTATCATAATAGTTTCTTCAAAAAACACATTTTGATTTTATCAAGGGTATTATTTTTTTGTTTTCAACTGCATTAACTTCTACTTTTTATTGTTTCATTGTTTAGTCTCTTGGAGTTTAGTTTTCAAAAAATTCTTAAATGGGATAACAGGTTCATTAGTTTTCACTATTCTGAATCAATCAATAAAATTTAGGTTAGGAAGAACTCCTTCATCAGCATCCTGGAAGTTTTGATGTGTAGTATTGTTAATATTTTTTATTTCTTAAAATATTATATTCTCCAAAATATTTATTCTTTAACTTGTGAGTTACTGAGGGATATACATGTATTTGCATTACTAATTTCAAACAAATGAGGTGGTTTTACCTATCTGTCACTTATTTCTAATGTTTCACAAGACAGTCTGTATATTCTTTGGTATTTGTAAAACTAGCTTTGTGGCCTAGAGTGTGATCAGCTTTTTGCTTTGTTTTGTTTTAGATTTCATTCTCTACCTGTATATGTACCTGCTATATCCTTTTAAAATAGTTTATTCCCTTTTGACGATTTTTTCTTCTCTTTCTTTCCTTGTATTTCCTCTTCCTCTTCTTCCTTCTTCTCCTCTTCCTCCTCCTGCAAATATTTTTAGAGTAGGCTGATATTATCAAAGGATGTATCATATGGGTCAGCAAATGTTGGACAGTGTCTTTGGGAAAGTGCATGCATATGTTTGAAGCTATTTATAAATGATCTTTCATAGTGTAATCCTATTTATGACTTGATATTGCCTATAGCTAATGAACAATACTAAAAAAAATTTTTAGAACTATCAGCGTTTCTTGAGCTCTGCATCATGTTGGAACTTTTGGCACTGGAAGAACAGCCTGCTCACTGCCCTGGTCAGCAGCTGGGGCCTGGCAGGCTAAGATTCAGACATCAATCCACCCTCCCAGCCCCCACCCCCGTTAGCAAGTGTGAGCTGAGGTCTGAGTATCTCTTGGGAGGATGAACATATGCAGTGTGGCAAGTAAGGGGGATTTCCTTGTACTATCTCTTTGAAGGCAAATATTTTTATCGCTGTTTTGCTCAGTTTTGATTAATGGTACTGCTCTATTCAATATTCTGTTTTTATACGTTCAGTATTTCCTTCCATTTTGCTCTACCTGACTGAAAGAACAGCTATTGTGAAGAGAATGGGATGTACTATTGTGCCTATTGCTGTTGTCCTGGTGACCTGCTGTGAGGTTCTGTGCCAATTTCACTGCACTGTCTCCATTGGCTTTGTTTTGTCTTGTTCTGCTGTATTTTGCTACCTTCAAAAAAAAAGAAAAAAAAAGATAACAAAGTACCTCCAAAAAACTCCCAATTCCAACAAAGCTGATCCATGGGGCATGGATGAGGAGAAACTCAAAAACAAAGCAACAGAATTATATAAGGTGATTAAAAAGTAAACAACAACAACAAAACAAGTCAGTAAGTTACTAAGCAACCTGAAACAGGGTATAACTAAACAGATAATGGACTTAAAAAGTAAAAGGAGGAAAAGAAAGTGCTCTAAAGGATATACTGCATTTAAGTGTGTAGGATTGATAACCATGTTGCTAAGTTTTTACTGGATCATTGAACAGAACTGTTTGCAGCCTCACTGTTTGAATGTCCACTTTATATACTTTAATTTTGTAACTTGAACAACTATGTCTAAGAAGACAATTTGTAATTTATCAACTAGTGATTTCTTACTGTTTATTTTTTTTCTGAAATTCTGTATTGTTTCTACCCCTTTTTCTGTTTTGCTTTTTTTCTCTTTAAATAAAATTTTAAAAAATTAAAATTAAAAAAAGTTTTAAAGACAAACTTTAAATGACAATTGTTTTTTTAAAATGTTCTATTTGACATGAAAGGAAATCAAGAAATCTTTCAAAAGTGAATTCAGGGCCTGGAGATTTAGCTCAATATAAATGCCTGCCAGACAAAAGCAAGGTCATGTGTTCGATTCTTGGTACCAAAAAAAAATGAGTTTTTATCTGTAGTATCTAATGCAATCTGTCATCTTTGCTGCCTGTGCTGAATTACCTTCTTTTAAAGGTTAATTATTGAAATACAAGTGATTTCAGGAATAATTTGTTATTTTAAACTTTATTTAGATTTGTAAAAAAAAATTGTACATTGCCATGTGCTCATATTTTGACTAACTTACAGCTATTAGATGGAATTTCTGTAAATTCAGATGCTAGGGGAAAAGCTGAATTTCACTTCTCTGAACTATAAGCAAAGAAAAATTTGGTAATGAAGTTAATTACATATTGTCCTTTTGTAACAAATTTTTAAGGAGCATTATATCCTATGCATTTTGACTTAAATGTTTAAAGTCACAATTTTTTGTTTTGTTTTGTTTTTTGAGACAAGATTTGTCTATGCAGTGAGTCTGGCCTTGAACTCTCTATGTAAACCAGGTTGGCCTCAAATTTGTAGAAATTCTCTTTCCTCAGCCTCCCAATTGTTGGAATTATAGGTGTGCACCACCACACCCAGTTAAATTTATGATATTTTGTAGTATCATTTTAGTATATACTAATTACTATCAAAAGAAATTTCTTTTCCTAATAATATCTTTGACATAAGGTAAATTATTCAATATCTATATGCTCATTGTGTGCTTTGACTTAAGATAAATTACTTGATATGTGTGTAATCAGCCTTTCGTAAATGGAAACTAACAGTAAAATTGTTTCCATTTAGACAAGGAGGAAGGGAAGCATGGAATTTTTACCCAGACTCTTTGGATGGTGTAGCATAAGGAAGATTGTTGTCTATAGTCCTGTACATTGGCAGGGTATCTGGGCTTTCTACCCATGAGCCCTAAAATGTATAATACCATGTCAGAAAGAAATTAAAAACAGAAGAAACCCAAAACACGTATCTGTATTAGTTTTATCACTGACCACTGGTTTCTTCACAAGCACCCTCAAAGACACACTTTGACACAAAATGTGTGACTTTTGAACAGGGAGGTAAGATTATTAGAGCTGAGCCTTTGCAAGATTTAAAAAAGAGACTGAAGGAGGCAGGAAAACCATTTGAAATTTAGGTTGTTATTGTTGCTGGGGATCAGACCCAGGGCTTTTCAGATGCTAAGCAAGTAAATGCTCTACCACTGAGCCACCACCAGCAGGGTTGGGGTTAGTTATTCTTTCCTGAGGGATCATCTGTTCCCTTCTTTTAACCTCTCCCTTTGTCCTGAGATAATAAAACTGAACATAATACTAATTGTAACTGACCTAAGAGTCTATCATGGAAGACAACTCCACATGGTTCCAGTGCTGAAAGCAAATCCAGTTAAAAACAAACTTTGTAAACTTTCCTCTGCTGTGATGTTCTACTCTAACTTTTTCATACTTCTACATCTTTAAGACTTTAAGAATTTAATTATAAGGATAACCACTAGGTTTTTTACCAGTAAGTAGAACTGTAGAAAAAAAACTAGATATATTAAATTACTATTAACATCTTTAATAGTACAACGTCATCTTCAGTAATAGATTTTTATACTAGTTCAATCCTAGATTCATCTTCAAAATTTCCCTCAAATATCTTCTTTTGGGATTTGTTATGCAACCATTTCTTAAGACTTTTCTGCAAAAGTCCTTAATTTATTCCCTGTTTTCACATAGTACTGCCTGAATTCTTATTGTTAAATGTATAGTCATTTTATCTGCATATATGTTATTACAGTATGCAAATGTAAATATGTATGTTTTCAGAAATTATGTCAAAGGATCAAATTGATTCATTACTACAAAAAACTTTAGCCATGTG
>PVLA01018529.1:0-14327 GCA_004027455.1 Hydrochoerus hydrochaeris
GGAAGGAAGGAAAGCCAGCTCCTTTCAAATAAGAGATCAGCCCAGGGCAGCTGGGGACTTGGGCCTCTGCTGGCCTGCTCAGCCTGCCCTTCCTGAGACAGCTGCAGCCCTAAGATCCCACCCACCCTACATAGTTCCCAGAGGATAATGTAGGGACCCTCCCTCTAGTGGGAGGAGGGCAAGGGCCCAGCCCTCTCCACTTAGTAGAAAGGAAATGGTTGTCGGTGACACTGGGGGCTGATATAGAAATCCCCTTTTTTGTCTTTGACATGGTTTGGGAAGTTTATATTTGTAATCCCATGGATTTGGTGACTTAATTTTAATCTATCACCTCCAGTGCAACCCAGGGGAGAATAAAGACACTAAGACATGTTTTTAGCTATGGGCAAGCAAGCGATCCTAAATCCAGTTCATATAACAGTTCATGGAACAAAGTCCTTGACCCAGGGCCTAGCCCAGAGTTTATTAATTTGTTTAGAGAGTGGCTCGAGGATGAATGATAGTGAAAATGGTGGGAATTATGTGAGTACTGTGAGCTGAGCTAGCTAGGAGGCCTAAAGGCACCTCTTCAATATGCAGAGAGAAGGATATGCAGAAAGACCAATCTTCATAACACAATTAAGGTAGCATTTAATGTTTAGGGGCTGGTGCTTTAGTTTTGATGTGCAAACTTTTTGTTCTGGAAAGTTAAAAGGTTCAAATCCATATGACAGAGCTTTTGCTCTGCCATCCTGCTGTGCTCAGCCTTTTGAAGGGACACACTTTAAAAGTGAGATGGGGCTGGCACTTAGCATCAAAGATTACACAACAATACCTCAGCTAGCCCTCTTTACATTGCTTAAAGCCAATTAAAGAAAAAAGAAAACAGCTTAGCAAGAGCTCTGTCTCTATCAGTACATGGAGATGGGGCCAGGTTTAGCTAAAGGGAAGGTAATTGTTCTGTAGGAGAATAAAGAATAAAGAATAAGGAGAGCTGTCTAAGTGGTATTACACAGGCTAAGAGAGGTGGGCATGTGGGCTTTGATCAAAGACAAGAGGTCAAAACATGCAGCCCATTCACCCCATCAGGAAATGAGGCAGCCAGTCAGTTTCATTGTAGCCTTACTGGTGGCCAGCAGCAAACATCCAGGCCAGGAAATATAAAAACAAGGTCTTCTGGCCCTGATTGAAGGTCGGCAACTTCCTGATGCTGTTTGTTTCAAACAGGAGCCTAAAGAGATGTCTTTCAATCATCTGTTGGCCATTTCAAAACTTGGGTAGTGAAATGGTCAATTCATTAGAAAGAAATAGCTTACTACTACTACTACGGCTACTACGACTACTAAAAAAATTAACTTTCAGCCAGGTGTGGTGGCACAGGCCTGTGACCCCAGCACTGGGAGGCTGAAGCAGGAGGATCGCTGTGAATTTGAGGCCAGCCTGGGCTGCATAGTGAGACTTTGTCTCAAAAAACAAACAAATCGACTCTCCTCCCTGGTGAGTGGCTGTGAGTGTGGCAGGCTGCAGTGGGAGCCACTGGCGTCTCCTGAGACCTGCACCATGCTGACACCTGGGGCACCGGGAAACCATCCAACCACTCCCCTCCCTGTTTTTTGTTTAATTTCAAAATACATGAAAGTATGGACAGCTATTTTGAAGAGAACAAGAGACACTATGACAGCCATTAGTGACTTCCCTATTGTCTGGCTTTGAAGACCTAAAACGCCTTCTTCATTCTGTTTGGATCAGTTTTATACTACGTTTTGTATGAATTCTCTGTATGTGAAAATATGGACAACTATTTGGAAGAAAACAAGAGACAATACGATAGATAGTGAAGATCCATGGTTGTCTAGCTTTGAAATTTATATCTCTTATGTTGCTTTCTTATGTCCTGTTTTGTTGTGTTTAATTTTACCCCCTTCAAAATTTAAAAAAAAAAAAAGGTTTCCTGCCAAACCAGAAAACCTCCTTACAAACGAGAAGAGAAACAAAATAATTTTAGCGTTGAATAAGCATTAAACCAGAGCACATACACGACACAGATCATCATCCCCTAGGTGAAAAAGGCGGTTTTGCACAGTCCTGTCACCAGGCATGGTCACCTGCTGCACTCACACTCTTGAGACCCAGCTAAGCTTCAGCAGGTTTCCTTCACCCATCTGCCATGCTTCAGACCCAGTGGCCACTATGTTTGCTGAACACCTTTGTTCAAAGAAAGATGAACTTCTCATGTCCTCATTGGAGCCACACATGTAGCCAGGTTAAGCCTTACTCCCAATAGGACCAAGAGATGTCCCCCTCCAATCTCCCCATCTGCTCTTCAGGAGGCACCTGCCAGCTGGGCAGGCAGAGGAAACATTTGTGGTTTGTGAAACCATTATGAAGCACTGAGCCTTTGAGAAGATTGGTGAATCTTTCAAAGTGGCAGTCAAAGGATTCACCCAAGAGAAGGGAGTCTCTCTGCTTCTCTACACCAGGAAGAACTAAAGCTTTTTCCCTGTTTTAGAGTGTGTTCCCCTTACAAAGTCACATGCAGAATGATGTTAACTCTGCATACTGTGATACCAACTCTGCCTCCTCCCAGCAAGGATGCATGTGTCTTGGCCAATGCCTGTCCATTCTGGAGCCAGCTCTTCCCTGGCAGAGGCTTCTGCTGACATCAGAGGTGAGAATTGTCTTCTAAGAAGGCAGGGGCCTGGGCACACCAGGTGTTCCTGTGTGTAGATAAGTCCCCTACAGAGCTCTTGTGCACCAGTGTTGGGAGATGGGTCCTCGTAGGAGGATCAAGCCTGCTATAAAGGGGGCCTGCAGGAGTAGCTGTGCTCCTCTGCCTTCCTGACACAGGAGGACTCAACACCCCACATCTTTGAAGGATGCAAAGGTAAGGCCCCATCCTGACACCCAGATAGACAGACTGAACCCTGATCCTGAGCTTCCAGATTCCAGAACTATGACAGAATAAATCCCTGTACTTCATAAATTACCTGTTTTGTGGTATTTGGTTAAACAGCACAAAACAAACTACACACCAGACAGGGAGGCATATCCACACCTCCAGTCTCTTTAGGGTGAAAGGTGAGAGGGGACACGGTGGTCCAAGACTGGCCCTTCTCTTACACATCTCTTACCAGGTCCAGCTGCCCATACCATAATGTCAGTCAAGGAGACAAGCAGGGTAAAAGACAGGAAAGGAGCTTTAATCTGCATGAGAGAGATGGATAAAAAGGTTCAAGATCTGTCTTTGAGGGGCTGGTAGAAGCTTTGGGGTTTGGTAGAAAAGGCGGCGGGGGGTGGGCAAGGATTGAGAGTTTGCCTAACTGGAAGGGTAGGTAATTGTGGTCAAGTCCTAGTCTGGTTGATTGTTATTTCAGCACTGGTTCTGTGAGATGGCTCCGGAGAAGTCCTTATGGCTTAAAGGGAAATCTTATTTCTATGAGATACTTGCTCCTGCTTCGGGATGACCTCATTATAGAGTAATCTGCAAGACTCTGCTTTTCCTGGGGTTTGAGGTGAATGTAGATTTAAGAAAATGATTCTAGATGTCTAGAAACTGTTCCAGGGACATTTTAACAACTGTGATTGGACATTCCTGAAAATATTGATTTGGCTTATGTACTCTTGGTGTCCTCCGTTTTGAAGGGGCAAGAGACAGATGAGATAAATTTAGGGCTAATGAAACTGTATCACTAGTTTTTACACCAACATTCCTTGGGTAAATAGCACCCAGAGCTGAGCAGGATCTACCCCAGAGTTTTAAGATAATAAATGAGGCATATATAGACAAGTCAGAAATGCCAAGCTTCATCCCAACAGCTACCCACTGGGAATCTGTCAGCTTAGTCTCTAGCCCTCTGATACGCTCCAAATCCAGGTACTCTGTCTGATTTCTCCCTAGCACCTTTAATTTTCCAGAATATGAATATTATGACAGAAGGAAAGAAGAAAGGAAGGAAGGGAGGGAGGGAGGGAGGAAGGGAGGAAGGAAGGAAGGAAGGAAGGAAGGAAGGAAGGAAGGAAGGTAGGAAGGTCAAGTGAAGATTCAAGAGTGCTGGAAAATGTTTATTGATTGATGAATAGTCATAAGGCATGGAGTATCTCTAGTCTGACTGTACATATATGTGTTCCTACTGCTGTTTCCTACATATCTAGCCATCATTTGTCCACCCATGCAGTCACTCCCTCTCCCATGAAATGTTTCTCACCCACTCCCTTGCTTTTGGGCCCCATATGAACACTCAGCACAGACCAGCTCTGCTCCACTCTCCTCCCTGTCTCCCTGTCTCTCTGCCCTGCTCTCTGGCTGTTCCATCTCTCCATGGCACGAGGTCTCCTTCCCAGTCCCTGCATCACAGACAAAGGCTCTCTTCCCTAAGCCACCTGTGGGCAGGCTGTGACATTTCCATCAGTCCCTCCCAGAGTGGGCTCCTGTCTTCGGCCTGAAAAGAGTCTGAGTTCTCAGCTCACTGGCAAGTATGGGCGCTCCTCAGAGGTGGACAGGAGTCAAGAGGGACACCCCAGAAGCGGCACCCTCTCTCACATGCCTACGCACACACATGCACATTCCTACGGCACACTTACATCCCAACTTGCGTGTGTGCACACAGCCTGGGCATGCAGTGGAAGGGTCTCCTGGTGTGAGCACCCAGGATCGGGAACATTCCTAACATCATCCTTTACCACTGACAGGGAGCCAGACCCAGGTGGTGGCCAGGTGCCCAGCTTTCTAGGGCTCATATCAAATTCCCTTCAGTAATATTCAATTCCCAAACTTCTTTTTTATTACATAAATAGCTCTAATCTCTGCAGAAAGTCCTAGCTAGCCACTAAGAAATAAACATCACACACTAGGGTTTCTGTGTGGCTTTTCTCACTATGGATATGGGAAGTTCTGTGGCTTTTTATTAGACATTTCAGTGAAAAAAAAAGAAAGGCATAAAGTAGAGCCAAGTAAGACAGAAACACTAGTTATGATACAGCATATATTCCTTTCAGTGGATTTTAGTAAAAGAACATTAAAAAACGCAGCCTACTCCAGTGTGAAGGGGTATGATGACCAGTTTTATATCACTGTGACAAAAAACTTGAAATAATCAACTTAAAGGAGGAAAAGTTTAACTTGGCTCATGGTTTCAGGGATTTCAGTGCATGGTTGTTAGCCCATTGCTTTGGGTAGTGGTAACACAGAGCATCACAGAGGGAACATGTGGCAGCTGGAAGCAAACAGAGAGGGAAGATTGGAGTCCCCCCATTTTCTTAATGGGCAGTGACAGCTTCTTCTACTAGGCCCGACCTCCTAAAGATTCCCCTACCTCTCTTGTCCCCACAAGCCTTCAACCACCTTGAAGGAAACTTACCTAACACACAGGCAGGCAGTCAACTGCAGAGGGGACCTAGTGTTGACAACTGTGCTGGGCAGGTGTCCTGTCCTTGACCGGATCATCCATCCCAAGGCCCAGAGAGATCTCTTCCTAGGGATCCAAGCTGACATCTGGTTCTGTGGTAGAAAGTTCTTGGTCCTAAGCAAGTCTGAAACCTACCATGGCAGGCAACATTGGCATTTAGGCTCATCAGTAATCTTTCTAGCATGATGCTCTATTCTCCAAGCCCGAGGCATGAGCCCACCTTCCAGAACACTGGATGACAGCAGTGATATCTCTGCCTGTGGCTCTGAGCCTAGGTTCTGCCTGTGGCTATTCTCTGGTGGCTCCAGCTCCACATTGGCTCTGGCTTTAAGTACTGAACTGCCCCAACCCCATGCTGGGATCATGTGCCAGCAGCTCCACTGGCCTGAAGTCTTGGGGTAGCTCTGTCTCTACAGCTCAATGGGGTGTCACACTGTGCGAATGCTCCAGTGTGGCCATGTTCATGCCAACAGACTTATGATATGGCAAGGAAGGTGAAAAGCTGATGATTCCTTCCAGAAGGCCTCCATCAGTCAGCTGAGACTCCCTACCTGCCCTCCACCCCTCCTCCTGTCACAAGGCCAAACCTGCACTATGACCCCAAAGCTCCCAACTCCTTGTGCTTCTCTCCTTTATGGACATGCCTGACACCAAGTCTCCTGTATTTTTCCTTTCCCCTTGGGGCTGCTTCCCAGACTTCCCCAACTAAGCCCCTTTTCTTCCTCTTCTATATTCTGAATGTCCTTCCCCAGAAGCTATATGCTGACTCCTTGCCTTAGTGTGATGGCATCGGGCAGTGGGGCCCTGGGATGACTGGATCAAGAGTACAGAGAAATTCACAAGTGGCTTTCCCCCTATAAGGAACAGTGAGAGGACAGTTCCCAGACCAAGTCTGCTGGGCCATGGTCTCAGACTTCTAGCAGTTCACTCATTATGTCTCCAATTCTCAAAGCTCTGCACATGGCACCTCTGCCCAGCGCTCTACTATTCTAGGTCACACGGGACCAGCTCGCTGCTTCTGGCCTGCAGAGTCTGCACTTGGAGGATCATTTGCTGAGGAGTTTCTAGGTCTTGAGCTATAGCCTTAATCTCAGGGAACTCTGTGTCCCCCCAAATCTGCTCCTCACCATCTTCCTCCTGGCATCAGAGGAACATCATCTCTAGCACATAGGTGTAGTTTGTTAGCTTCTCACCCCTGAGACATGCAGGAGTAGGAATACAAGTCCTGAATTCTGAAGTGCAGGGCTGTGTGTGAATCTCGGCACAGGCAGCAGTTCTTCCAGTGCAGAGCCCAGCTGACACAGGATGTACCCTTTGTATCAGCCTGTTCCAAGCAGAGAATTCTGTGGTCAGGGGCTGCTGTGAGGGACCGTCCTTCTGCAGGGCCACAGTGTCCCACTCTGATGCTAGGGGTTGTCTTTAAGACCTGTGGGGCACGCCAGGACTCAGCAGCAACTTGTTCTCAAGGCCTGCTGTGTTCAAGTGGTAGAAACAGCAGCTCACCTCCAGGAGACTGTCCCTTTTTTGTGAACTCAGTACACTTTTGAAAGAATCTTACTTTTCTCAGCAGCTTGTGACTTATACCTGAAATGTTTCCTAAAAATAAAAGTCTCTCTTAAAATTCTTGCTGTGTATTTCAAGGGATACTAAATAAACTAGCACTCAACAGAAAACTCACAACTTGCCCTGGTTTCTCTGCCCAATGCTGGTACATTTTACCTGTGAACAATTTGGAGAGCAAACACTCCTAGGTCTCCCCTCCTCCCGGTCCCCGCCAGAGAAGGGGACCATCCTCCATCCCAGGGCTGGGTAACTAAGGCAGTCAGGCTGACCTTCTCCTCTTCTCTTTGGGCTGCCAAACATTATGTTCCTCATAGAGACTCTATCTGTAGGCTGGGATGCTAATTGTCTAAAGACACAAAGACAGCCTCTTGTGGCTTTTGTTACTCTTGCAAGCTGAGGACACAGCTAGGTATCTGTGCTCCTCCCCCTCCTCAATTTCTTCACTGATTGCCAGGGACAGAGCACCCAGGGGTGCTGGAGCAGCCACCTCCACTCAGATGAGGCTCATTTGAGGACAGCCTGAAGGAACACGCTCCCTCTGGGCAGTGGTCTCCCTGTGTGAGCTCAGTGGTAGAATGCTTGCTCAACATGAACAAGACTCCAGGTTCCAGGAACCATCCCCAGTATGCAGAAAATAAATAAATAAAACCCTAAAGAACATCTACTCCACACCTCTACACACACCTGCTAGCCCAGGCTGTCTGCCATGGGAAACCCACTGGTCAATCCATGGGTCATCCCAGCTAGGGACAGGGACTGGGGGTGTTGTTGGTGGTAAGTATGGTTGGGAAGATGCCCTTGTCTATGTTCAGGATCTGGGGGGACCACTGCCAGACTGGGAACAGTCAGACCCAAGCCTCTCCTCATGAGTCAGCACCATTCACAGACTAGGGGAAGGGAGAGAGCAAGGCCACACCAGTAAGCAAGCCCAGTCTAGGAACCAGTGCCATTCACGGGCCACCAGCAGATTGGGAACAGCCAGATGCCAGACCCTTCTGGCATGTGGGCTGGCAAACAAGAAGTGCTAGTCATCCTCCACCCACAGCTTAAGTGACTGGCTTATCCAGAGAAACAAAGGCTGTGATGATAGCTATCAAGATGAAATGCAATTGGATGCTTGTGGTGCATTGGTGTTGCACTAACATTGCAGGCCTAGGGCCAGTGTCTGATCATAGGCTCGGAGGATAGTGGTACACAGTGTGACACCTAGAGGGACCTCTTTCTGAGGGTTGCAGCCACTGTTGATTCCCTGTGGTCTTGTTTTGAAGTCCTATATCTTTTCCATTCTTGAGTTGTTTTGATTATGTTAAAACTGATGGTAGGAGCAGCTATTTCAAAGACAGCAATTTTGGATTTACTATTGGCTTGTTTTGAAATCCTTTATTGCCTTCATTGTTTTGTTCTTGTTTCTATTCTATTCTGTTCTGTTTAAGTTTTACTATGTCTGAAGTTATCTGCAGCTATGTTGAAGACATCAAAAGGCATTATGGTAATTATCGTTGATTTTGTAATGTTTTGAAGTACTGTATCTCTTAAACTGGTTTGTTTTGATTGGTTTTATTCTGTTTTAGCCTCTTTAAAAAAAAAAAAAAAGATACCTGAAAGGGAAATGGTTGGATCAAATGGAATTTCTATTTTTCACTTTTTGAGGACTCTCCATACTGATTTCCATAGTGGTTGTACTAATTTGCATTCCCACCAACCACATAGTAGGGATCCTTTTCCCCTAAAAGCACTTTAGCATTTGTTACTACTTGGTTTCTTGATGGTAGCCATTATTTCTGGAGTAAGACGCAATCTCAGTGTTACTTTAACTTTCATTTCTCTAATGGCTGGCAAAGTTTGAATATTTTTTGTGTATTTATCGACCATTTGTGCTTTTTTTCCTGAGAACCATCTATTCATTTCAGTCATTCATTTTTTGCTTGGGTCTTGCATTTTGGGGGAACAAATTTTTTTTTTGGTACTGGAAATTGAACTTACGACCTTGCACTTGCCAGGCACATGCTGTGCCACTATGCTATATTCCTGTCTATACTAATTTTTTTGAGTTATTTATATGTTCTAGATATCAGTCATCTGTCCAAGCTGTAGCTCATAAAATTTTTTCTCCCATTCTGCAGGTTATAATCACATTCAGTTGTTTGTTGCCTTTGCTGTGCGGAAGTATTTTGTTTGGCAAGGTCCTGTTTGTTAATTCTTGATGTTATTTCTTGTGTAATTCATGTTCTGTTCAGAAGATTTTTGCCTATGCATATGTCTTCAAGAGTTTTATCTATTTTATCATCCAACAGATTTTTTTAACTTTTAAACCTTTTATCCATTCTGTTGTTAGTTTAATACACGGTGAGATATATGGGCTTATTAGTTTCAATTTTCTGCATGTGCATGGCAATTTTTCACAGCACCATTATTTAAGATACTGTCTTTCCTCCAACATATGTTTTTGGCCCTTTCAAAAATCAAACACTTGAATGTGCTTGAGGTTGCTTCTTAATTTTCCTTTCTGTTCCATTGATTCACAGGCTGTTTTTGTGCCAATATGGTACAGCATTTAATTTAATTTAATTTAAATTTATTTTTATCTTAAAGAGAATAAAACCAAACAAAATAAAACAGAATACAGCCAATCAAAACAAAACCATGAACACAATATAGGACTTAAAAACAAGATAATAAATAGGAAATCAACAATGGCTATCACAATGCCCCTGTTATCTTCAAAGTAGCTCTCTATTATCAGGCATAATAAAATCAAACAAAATAAAACAATAAAATTGATCAAAACAAAACAAAATGATGAAAGCAATATTGGACTTCAAAACAAGATCATAAGAAGTCAACAATGGCTACCATAATGTACATTGTTATATTTTAATGCTTTCCATATCATCATAATAAAATCAAACAAAACAAAATAGAGCAATGAAAATAACACAAGACTTCAAAACAAAACAATAGGGCATTAACAATGGCTACTACCTTCCCTTTTTAGATGTTTCATCCTCTTTCACTTTCACAATATGTATTGTATATTTTGGATCCCACTAACTCCTTCAGTTTTTATACTAGGGAGACAACACAATGTTCATGTGAGTCTGAACTGTTTCACCCATGATCTCAAATTGTATTCACTTATCTATAAGAACCTCATGATTATCCTTTTTATAGCTGAGTAGCTTTCCATTGTGTCAAAATGCCTTATCTTTCTTCTCTATTTTGTGGTTGATGGGCAAGCTACCCCTGATTTTTCTGGTTCCCTATCACATGGAGCATTGTTTTTTTTTCTTTGACTTTCAACCTATGAATTTCCTTTCAAGTTAAATATTTCTTGTGAAGATGGCTTATCAGTAAGCAACAAAATACAAAGCCTCCCAGGAGAAACAACTCATTTGCCAGAATAAAACACCCTGGAGAGACCCAGACAGAGGAAGATGGATCCTCTTGACACAGGAAGAAATTAAAACATAAAAAAGCTCATCAAATACTTCAGGACTACAACTGAAACAACTAAAAATTATGGGACACAGCATTTTCATGGTGACCCGTGAAGTTTACACCAGTTTGAATCCGTGCTGGCAGGCAGAGCCACCCAAACTCATTCCCACTGCCACTCACAGGAAGCAGTGATGAAATCAGGGGTTAGAGAGCCCAACTGAGAGCAGAGCCAGTGAAGGAACCTTCATTAATACATGGTCAGTGCTAGGAATGAGACCCCCCCCCCCACTGGAAGGGCCTGACCAAATGGGCGACATATTGGAATCAGGCAGGAGGAGCCTGAAATGGGACTGATAGTGACTTCATTTGGTTGCTCCCTCCCCAGAGCAGATTCATGGGATTTACTTGGACTGGGCTACGCCCCTGGCCAGGACCCAATGAGCTGTCCCAAATCAATTCCCTGCATCTAGCACACACTGACTGGGTGAAGGCACCTGAAGTTTAGCTGGCCCAGTGGGGAGGAGCAGGCATATGCATATGACAAGAGCAGTGAGGAGAGGGCATAGGTCCCTCACCAGTGTGCTTTGGAAGAAACATGGCCAACAGGGAAGAGGGCTGGGACCTGCACTGTAACTTGTGTGGAAGAAGCCAGGGCCATGACAGGACAGAGAGGCAGGAGGAGGCCCCAGCCCAGAACCCTGAGAGCACTGATCCAGGAGAAGGAAAAACAATGGAGACTGAGGGCAGCAAACACACAACATCAGACATGGCTTCAATGGACATTAAGAGATATCTTCAGGAGCTTGTAGATGAACTCAGAACTGAAATATTAAATCAGGTAAAGCAGGATATGAGTAGAGTAATAAAAGAAATGCTCTCAGGAAGCATCTCTCAGGATGATACAGATGGAATAAGGGAGGAACACAAAAAAAGGAGAGAAATATTTGATAAAGAATATAAAGAAAATATAGAATACATGAAGCAGATTCAAAGAGACTGCCAGGAAATTAAAAACTCAATTGAAAGCTGGCAAAACACCTTAAAAGAAACTAAGGATAGACTATCAAAACTTGAAGACAAGCTTGCAATGTGTGATCATGAAAGGAAAGATCTCTTAAAAATAACAAGGAAACAGCAGTAACAATACAAAGGCTAGAAGATGACAAGAGAATCTACAATTTAAGAATAAAAAATGTGAACAAAGAAGAAGGAATACATACAGGTGAATTACAAAGGCTTTTCACGGAAATAATTAAGGAAAACTTCCCAAGCATGGGAAAAGAAAATGACATTCAGTTGTATGAGGCATACAGATCTCCAGCCACCTGCAACCAAAACAGATCTATACCCAGACATATAATAATCAAGATACCAGAAATTCAATATAAAAAAAGAATATTAAAAGCTGACAGAGAAAAGAAACAGATTATCTATAAAAGTAAGCCTATCAGAATCACAGCTGACTTCTTGACACAGACCATCAGATCAAGAAGAGCTTGGAGTGAAGTATTCCAAGCCCTGAAAGAAAATAACCAGCTCAGATTGATGTAACCTACAAAACTGTCACTAGAAATTAATGGAGAAACAAGATGCTTCCATGACAAAGAGGAACTGGGGGAGTTTGTGACCACCAATCCAACCCTACAGAGAATACTGAAGGACATTCTAGAGAGAGAGAAAAAAAATACCAGGATTTTAGGAACAGTGGCAGAAAAGCCTCAATGAGTGGGGCAGGCAATAGAATGAAGGAGAAAACTAAACAAAGGCAGAAAAATAGCATAGCAGAAATGAGGCAGAGAAGGATAACTAGAATCTCTAACATAGATGTCCTTGATATGCTATATTGTTAATAATGCACCAGAATTTAAAAACCACAGTACTCACACTACTCTGCTTAGATATATTATAATTCTGTTCCAGTCATTCTACCTGAACTAGATTTGAGGGCACAGACAGTAATCTTGAAAATAACAGGATATAGCACGGTAATCATCCTTAATTTCCTATTAACTTAATCTAAAGCTCTGTATAACCTACACTGTTTTACCATGACTGATAGTAATCGAATCTGGTCTGTTAGATCACTGTTTTGTATTGATAGATTTTATTCAAAGCTGTTATGATTGATAGTATCAAGTCTGAGAGTATAGGCAACTGCACTTAAGATGACAAGATTTACTAGAATATCCACTCTGGTTTGATTATTACCTGCCTTTGAAGTTTTATAGTGTCTACAATGTTTTATTTTTACTAATATTGTTATGTACTGCTATATTCAATAATATTGCTATATTCAATCATGTCTGATGATATAGACAGTTCTATTGAAGATAGTAAGAAACAACATAGTAATCATTGTAGATCACCTTGTACTGTGGTTTTATACGAGTTTTTGGTTTCATGTTTTTATAGGAATTTGTTTTGTTTTGTCTTGCTTTGTTTTGTTTTTCCCTCTAATACAAAAAGCATAGAAATACATGTAGAGATTCATGCATGCATAGCTGCTTATACTCTCACTGTTTGAATATCTACTTTATATGCTTTAATTTTGTAACTTGAACAACTATTTCTAAGAGGACAATATGTAATTTATCAACTAGTGATTTCTTATTGTTTGTCTTTTTTTTTTGGAATTCTGTATTATCTCTACCCTTTATATGCTTTTGTTTCTCTTTATATAAATAAAAAAAGACCAACACAAACAAACAAAGAAAAAAAATTCTTGTATATTACATATTGATAGATCTTGTTTCTTGATCCACTCTGCCCATTTCTTTTTATTGGTCAACTGAGGACATTTACATTAAAAGTTACAGCAAAACATGCAATGGCTCATCTCTGCCTTGCTATTTTCCTGCCACTGTCTCTTTACTTTTCTCCTTCATTCAATGCCTGCCCCACTTGGTGATCCCCCTCTGCCACTGTTCCTTGGACCATAGTCATTTTTATCTCTAGAATGTGCTTCAGTATTCTGTTAGGTTGGTTTGGTGGTCATGAATTCCTTCAGTTGTTCTTTATCATGGAAGTACCTTGTTTCTCCATTAATTTTGAAAGATAGTTTTACAGGGTACATCAGTCTGGGTTGGAAGTTGTCTTCTTTCAGAACTTGAAATACTTCAAACTCCTTTTGATGGTTTGTGTTGAGAAATCTATCTTGATTCTGATGGATTTGCTCAGTGATGAGCAACCTACTGCAATCAGCTCCCCCTGCCTGCTCTGAAGCAGAGCCTCCTGCCCAGTGTAGAGCCCACTGGCACTTTCCACAGCAGCCTTCCCTCGAGTACCAGCCTCCACCCTCAGCCTCTGTGAGGCCCAAGTAGCTGATTTTTGTACCCTGTGGGCAGCTAGGGAACACTCCTACACCCCACTGGCTGTCCTGTTGCAAGAGCTCAGCCTGGCTGTCCCCACAGTCCTCTTGGCCAACCTGGAACACCATGCAGAGCTCAAAGAAGGTTTTCCTGAAGAAGGAAGAAACAGGAGGCTCAAGTTGAGCCAATCTGCTGGGCCAGGCTGGGGGGGTGAGAAGGCCCATGGCTCAGAGCAGGTCAGCAGGGAGCCCTCTAAGACAGGGAAGTTAGCAGGGAAGGGTCCAAGCGGCCTCCCACCCTTGGTGCTCCCAGCATGGCATGACTGATTCCCCAAGTGTCCTGATCTGCTGGGCCTCTCAGGCAGACTACAGTGACCACAGCCTCCACAGCCTCAGGAAGGGTGGTCTCAGCACACTGCCTCCCAGGGTGAGCTGGGGTGCATTGCACACTGAGGCCTCCAGGGGATGGTCAAGGCCCAGACCGAGGACTTTCCTAGGCCTGAGGGAGGGTGGCAGGGACAGAGGATGGGGTTCAGGAAAATGTCAGGGAAAGAGAGATGGGAACAGACCCAAGGAAAGGAGCCCCAGGGAAGAATCACCAGAAGGGATCAGGAGCAACCCTGAGGCTCCAGGAT